>SNQJ01S0040412.1:88828-113641 GCA_010110895.2 Picea sitchensis
GGCCGGTTCGGTTTTTCTCTCGATTCGAACCGGTCAGCCTTCTAACCAATCAAACCGGTCGGTTCCGGTTCCGGTTAGACCGGTTTTTAAAACACTTGATTGTTTATCTGCTGCTTATATATTTCAGTATATGGCTATTGAATGTCAAAAGAAGATCAAATGCTATGGTAAATCTAACGTTAACAAAACTAATGAAAATTCAACATAAGGTACATGGTGTATGTTCATCCCCTGGATGGTCTAATATGGATTGGCGCATGGGAGATGGTTCATGATGGATTTGCTCAATGAAGACAGCTTGCCCAATGATTGCTTGACCTCACATAGTTGTTGGTTTGATATTCTACCCTTAGCTATTGTAGTTCTCTTAACAGATTGGTGGATGCCCTTCATTATGGCCACATGGAGATTTCGTTTGCTTGGAAAACACCTTTCCTAAAGGAGGACATCAAGCCCTAGATAGCATGGTGTTGCTTGGATTTTTTTTTGGAGGCTTGGAGTTGGCTCGAGGACACCTGGGCTGCGACGATGTTCTTGCAAGGGGAAGTTGACCCAATGGAGTACATTGCTTAGGAGGATCGATGAAGAGTCCATGGAGGCTTATGATGGAGGGATGTGGACATACCTTGTGTAGCTACATCATCTTGGAGCACTTATTGTGTATGACATCCCTTGGAGCATGACATGTGTACTTTGGAGTGGAGCACTTCACTTGTGTTGGCCTACGAGTGTTCATTGTAGGTTTCTTGTTAGGGCTTGGGTCCACATTGTATTGTTAGCCTCCCTTACCTCTCATATATATAGAGGAAGGCAAGAGTCCTTCTCGTAATGATCACATTGCATCATTGTATCTCTTATCTTTTTACTTAGCATCTTGGAGAAAATCACTGGGGTTTCCTCATGAACCCTAGGTGGAGTTGTGAATTTTTGAGATATTTTCATTTGGAGTTTCTCTTGTGACTAGGGTTTTCCCTTGTGGAGGAGATGTTGGTGATGATCACTCTTCTTCTGTCTCTTGGCTCTTCATTTGTACTTGATCTCTCTCTCTCTCTTGGAGTTGCTAGGGTTTCTTGGTCTTCTTGAAGTATCTTGGATGTCTAGGGTTAGGGTTTATCCCTTGGAGGTTTGAGATTAGGGTTTTGTAATATAACCCTAGGGTATCTTTGGTGTAGAAGAAGAAGAGAAGATGGCCTCTTGCTTTGGAGGATGTGTTGGAGTGATTCTTGCATGTTGAAGTTCCTTGGTTGAGCTATGGTTTTCATGTTTTCCCTAGCTAAGGATTTTGGAGAGTTAGTGGACTTGTACTAGCCTTGAGAGAAGACTATGGTATGTACATGTACTTCATCTTGAACGTATAAATGAAGCATTAAGTGGTCCAAAACTTGTGCATTTTCCATATTTGATTTTCAACCATATATGTTCTTCATGTATTTTTATTTACAACTATATATATCTTGATGATTTGACACAAGTGAAAAGCACGATTCTTAAGTGATTTCACATCATCATTGAAGAATCTAAGGGCTGTTTTGTTGCTGCTATGTCGACTGTTTTACTGTTGTAAAAGTGACTTTTCAGATCTGATTTATGTTGGATAAGTTGCCCTAGAATGTTGAAACTTATCTAGGTTGTTTGGTATCTTTTCTCCTTGGATTGTCTAGAAGTTTGGGTTGTAAGAAAGTGAAATATTGTACCCTTTCCGCTGCTGTTTTATACTCTATTTCATAACAGCCCTAAGGCTGAAAATTCACACAGTTAAGATTTGGGAAATCTCTTGTCAAAGAGGTGAAATTTTTGTTTTACATTAAAAGTTAATAGGGATGAAATTTTTACATGGGCTCCCATAAGATCTATAATGAATTGGCCTTCCAGGCCAATGGAGTGTCTCTCCTATCCAATGTCACCTCACATCATGAAATCAAGCATTGGTTATAACCTAAGTAACATAACATGGCCCCTAGGGGTGTCGTGTCCGTATCCTGCGTGTTAGACAAATGACATGCTAGGACATGTGTCTGACACGTGTTTGGTACGTGTCTTGAAACAAGACATGTTTCAAATGCGTGTTGGACATGTGCCCTAGACGTGTCTTACATGTTCAACTCTAAAAAACATTTTTTCATTGCTATTTTCTCACTTTCAACTATACCGAAAGAGATCCTATGGTCTCTCATTGTGTAGGTGAAGGGTAAATTCGAGATTTGAAGGGATTCCAAGTGTTTTGTAAATGTTCTATTCTAAAAAAATTGGATCTTTATGTCTGTTTCTTTTTTGTATTTGTATATATATATAAAAACTTGTCCTCCATGTCTTGTTTCCAGGGTTGACATGTCTCGTGTTGGATACTCATATTTTTGCCTCCTTTGTGTCCTGTGTCCTCATGTGATGTGACTTAGGTTATAACCATAAACATCATTAAAGAACCATATGCTAACTGCCATCATGAGATCATAACACCATGAATATCAAGGAACCATATGCTAATTGCTATCATGAGAACATCATGAATATCAAAGAACTATATGCTAATTGCCATCATGAGGACATAACATCATCATAACATTATGACTATCATATCAAAGAACGATATGCTATATAGAGTTGCATGACATATTCATCATAAACATAACCACCTAGTCATCATGAAATACTCTTATCATGGAAAATCATCACGTAGCTTATATGAAATCATAATAATTGGATTGCATGAGAAAAGACCATCTTAATATCATTTTAATAGGTGGATCTGTTTCTGCTAAATTTTCCATCCCTAGTGGGCTACCAAAACCTAGGGCACTACATGTGCTCCCCCTTTAGGGAACTTTGTCTTGAAGTTAAATTTACTAAAAAATGTATGGGAAATCTTGACGTATAACCTCTGCATTCTTTCAGGTAGTAAAAAAATGGCTATACTGATCCCATTGGACCTTACTTGGTCAAGTATGTGGTTGCCGAGTTGACGAACTGTCTTGTACAATATAGAGAATGGTTCGACCTGGATGGTTCACTCCTTGGAAACTTGTAGTCCCTCCAATTTCAACACATGTGAGGGATTGAGAACATATTTGCTAAGTACAACGACGTGAAATCCATTAGGTATCTTTCTTAAATGGGATCACAACGCAAGATGGTAAGCAACTGGTCTGACCCTTTTATAGACGAGCCTACAACATACCCACCAAAATAGTTTTATAGTATTATACATAAGCAGTAAAGCAGATTATAATAAAATCCTATAACATTAACCATGTAACGACACTTCTAAAAGATCCAACGACCAATGCATCTATGATAGAATCTAGTATACAAAAATAAACCACAAGAACTTAAATAATTTTAGACTACGGGAAAATAGGAACTAGAAGATTACCTAGAAATAGAATATGGAAACTTACAAAAAGATTAGCACCAGGCCAACATCCACTAGCTCCAACCAAGCTGTAGTCAACAACACCAACATATATGGGCAATAGAATTTTGGGGAATACTCTCTTTACAACCTACCCCTCATTTAGAGATTGAGAGCTCTCGAGCTCTCAATTAGCAAGACTATATTAGCTAGCTTTCAATCCTCCTCTCCAGACTCAAGGTCTCAATATCCATGCAACAAAAATCTCCCCAAATGCAAGGCAAAAGCCAACTCAAGAAAATGGAATCCCCTTCAAATACTCCTCCATCCTCCATATATCCCCCTAATTTTTGGCACAAAATTAATGATAAATTGTTACTTAATTGTCATGCACAAAACCATTTGTCAATCTCATGCAACTAATTTCCTTTAATATTTTCAACAATTCCTTTTTTATTGTGCACATGTAATATTTATATATTACTTGTTACTTTATTTCATTACCAAAGATGGGGCATTACACAGAGTTTGTGAGATCCCAACCAACACTGACCAAGGGGGATCCAAAGGGTGTGCATTAAATGTTTGGATGTGTATGGAGGTTGGATGATGAGGCCATCCCTTTGCTCCAAAAAGTTCTCATAATAAATGGACATCTTCGAGTTAAGACCCTTTGAAGACCCATTTGAGGTGATTTGGAGATATTATCTATAAATGTGCTCTCTGATTGCTCGGTACAAGTCATGCTTATACAATAGGAGGTGACTACGCGAATCTATTAAGTACCGGAAAGGGGGAGATGGTCTAGAGAGATGAACACACAATGAAATAATCGAGATATCTTTGAGAGCCAACATTAGGTGCATTCGAGGGGCTAGTTAATGTGATGACCTTTGAAGAACAAAGTGCTAAATGGGGTTATCGATCCAACCTGGAGGTCAAGTCCCCCCAAAACCCAATCTTAGTGAAGAAGCAAGTTGGAAGATGGCCTCAAGATTTGAAAGGCTAGGCCTTGAATTTTACTTGAAAAATTGGCTAGGGGACAGTGCGCTTGAATTGGATGATGCGTCGAGTTATAAGGTTTTGGACTCTCTGTCTTAGCCTGGTTCGTTTGAAGCAAACTTGGCCCTTGGACCTCAGAACCAAAGAGTACCATGGGCTTGGTGATCATTTCCAAGAGGTGCATCTTGGATAGTGAAATATCCCTGATCCAATGGATTTGGATAGACTCTACTGAAACTGATGTCTTGACTCTCAAATTTGATACTCTGGGAGTTTCTGGATGCGTTTTAGTTGCATCTTTAACATGCTTGGTGATTTTGCATGTGTGTCATATAAATAAGTGTTTGAGTAGAATATTCGATGCATGCGAAATAAAGGAGCACAACTCAGTATATGGAAAATAACAGGAAATACAATGTGCAGGTAGGAAATTTAGGAAATACACATCAGCTAGATCTCATAAGAGTTGATCGTCGCTGGAATAAAATGCTAAAAAAACAAGAGATACCTGTATACAAAAGATCGGGAAGAATCGACAACATGCATGCACAGATTTGCTGGATGCAATCTTGGATACTCATGGCAACTACTGCAAAGGTTTGGAAAGTTTGCCCTGCTGGAAATACACGTCTGATATGCTTGGAAATTGTCCCAAATGATGTGCCCTGACCTCACAACTCTTCCTAGTGACTGTCAGACTGAAGATCGACCCACTATCGATCAAATTGGACCCCGAATAGGACTCCCTGAGGGTTTTTGCCCCTCTCCTGGACAACTGGTGTGCCCCAGTGATTCCACCATCAGAATCTGGAAATATATGGCTCAAACTGAGCGCCTTGGTATGCTCTGTACTGGGTCGGGAGGGTTTCTTCAGATCTGTCCCAATGAGCTCTCTGGAATCCTCACTGTACTTCCCCAAGTGCTGCACACTTCTTGGCTACCTGCTACGCACTAGGAGATTTCTTCGTCAGAAATTGATGAGTGATAGCTCAAAAGAAGCGTCCTGGCTCCCTCTCAACTAGGTCGGAAGGAAATGGCGAGATCTGGCCTGGTCTCGTCCAACTAGACAAAACTGTCTCTAACCCTTGCACCCTCACTAGCTGTAATGCGCAATCTCTGAACTGGGTATATTGAATACCGATTTGGCACGATGAAATACCTGGATGGTATCTCCGATAGGCTAGGGTGTGTCTTCCAACACCGAAACTGATCTGGGTGGTGGTTTCCTCCAGAAATCCACAAAACACATAAGAGGTCGACATCCTCCTCTAGATCCTGTTCTCAACTCAAAATCATAACATAATGAGGAATTAGGTCGAAGTCCTATTCTTATACCTCCCTAGATCTAATTTTCCGTTGACATTACTTAAGCTAGGCGCCTTTCCTCCTAAGTCGAATGTGTTTAATTAATTAAGTCCCCCCTTAACACCTTTTTCTTCTATTTCTCTGTTGACTTTGGCTTAAGTGACTTTTCCTATGCTTTTTGGCTTAATTCATTGTTTAGCCATGTATTCATCCTTATTTCTCCCTTTTGTTCCATGTTTGTGCATGACTATAGTCTATGGGAATAGATAGACTACTAAGTCACGCCTTGTTGAGGCTATTCTTGGGAACGAGACATCACAATCCTCCCTTCCAGAGATTGCTTGTCCTCAAGCAACATCAAACCTAGGTGCTGCAATATATGCTCTCCATCCCATGTGGCATCGTCCACTGGAAGTCCCCTCCATTTGACCAAGCACTCCCTGATGACCCTGCTCCTCAACTTATGCTTTCTGCACTCTAGCACCTCCTCCGACACTAACTCCAAATGTACCTCCTCATCCAAGGGTGGAAACTCCTCTGAAATGGACACCTGTTGTCTCACTGCCTTTTTAAGGCAAGAAATGTGGAACACGTTGTGAATCTTACTACCCTCCGGTAGCTCTGGCTCATAGGCCACTTTGCCTACCTTCCTGCTGACTTTGTATGACCCATAGAACCTAGGCTTTAGCTTCTCTGCCCCGCTTCTTTTCAATGAATTTTGTCTGTACCGCTGTAATCGCAGAAAAACCAAGTCCCCTACCTCAAAATTACCCTCTATCCTCTGCCTGTCTGCATAGATCTTCTGCTAGTTCTGAGCTACTTGTAGGTTCTCCTTTACTGCCCATAGAATCCTCTGACTCTCCTCAACCTAGTCTTTGGCCCTCGAGACCCTGCTATCCCCAAACACAGTCTCCACAAAAGAGGGCGCATTGTATCCATACAATGCTCTAAACGGTGACATCCTGATAGACATGTGGTAAGTTGTGTTGTAACAGTACTCACCCATGTGCAACCATCTCACCCATGTGTGTTGCTGCCCCCCCACATAATTTCTCAGATACCCCTCCACCTATTTGTTGACAATCTCTCTTTGTCCATCTATCTGTGGGTGGTAGCTGGTACTTGTGGCCAACTCTGTGCCCACCAAGTTGAAGAGCTCCTGCCAAAACACACTGATGAAGCGCCCATCTCTGTCACTGACTATCTGTCTTGGTAAACCGTGCAATCAGAAAACCTCTCTGAAAAATAGCTCTGCTACCTGTATGGCCTTGTAATACGTGGGTATGGCAAAGAAGTGTGCAAATTTGGTTAGCCTGTCAACCACTACAAATATACAGTCCTTGCCCTGCACTCGAGGAAGTCCTGTAATGAAGTCCATAAAAATGCTCTCCCATTTCTGCTTCGGAATGGGTAGAGGCCGAAGTAACCTAGCGGGATGTGTGTCAGTACATCATCCTTGAGACCCTTCCATGAGAATCTCTCCCTGATTTGCCGATAGGTTTTGAAGAATCCCTGATGCCCGACTATAGGCGAATCGTGACAAACCTTCAGAACCTTCCCTTTTAAGGTAGATTCTGGAACCAAGTAGATCCGGTCCTTGTAGAAAATGACATCGTCTAACACCCGATATCTATCATCAATTACCTGTCCATCCAGTACCTCACAAGCAAACTTGTTTTTGGAGTACTCCACCAACAAATGTGCCTTCCAGTTTGTGCAAATATCCATCATCAAACACCCTGCTGGCCTCCTGGACAAAGCATCTACGATGACATTCCTTTTTCCTTTAACATACTCAATGTCAAAGTCAAAGGCTTGGATCTTCGAGACCCATTTCTGCTATCTCTTGTTGAGGTCTTTCTGATCCAGGAAATACTTGAGACTGTTTTGGGTTTGGTAAAGGTTTTGGGTTTCAACACCGAGTTCCCCATGTCTCTAGTGCGCACAATGGCCTCCTGTAGGGTGTGAGGCTTGAAATCCTTAACCCAACCCCTCAATAGCTCCATCAATGCCTCGGTGAAAAACATCACCAATCTGTGTTCTGAAATATCTGATACGACCACTGCCTTTTGCTGGAACTCTGTGATGAAGGCCTCAACTGACCCTGTCTGTCTGAACTGTGTCAGATCCTTGAAATGAAGTTCTGGATCCCTCCTGTCAAACCTCTCCATCAACCTCTCGGTGAACTCCAAATATGAAGTAATGTCGCTGTGACCCAAGGTCACCAACCCATTGTACCACCACTCGTGGGCCTCCCCATCCAAGTGCAAGGTGGCAAAACTAATAACTTCTGACTTTGTCATCGGGTTGAGCTTGAAATATGTGTCAAGCTTTTGTACCCATGCCTGAGCTGAGCATCGTGATGACTTGTCGAAAGTAGGAATATTCAACTTTCCCACTTTCTTAATGAAGTCCATGTTTTGAGTTTGCGCATTGCCCCTCTGTACCTCTCCGGGCCTGTTCCGATACGTGATTGAACAATAATCTAGCAAACTCATGTCTGCATGGAACTTTGGTCCTAGTGCCAAATAATCTCTCCTGTACTCCCTGAATGGGTCCTGTGGCACTGCTTGCCCCTGTCCTGGCTGTCCTCCTGCCTGCCTTGGTTGTCCCCCTTGGAACTGTGGATATAAAGGTCGGGGAATCCTCCCAGATGATGTATAGGCACAAATAGGTGAAGGATGTCCACTCGCTCCTCCTTGAGATCCACTGGAGCCACTGACACCACCTCCCCGGTGTCCTCCTGAACCACTCGCTCCTCTTGTAGCATTGGCACCCATAGTGCTCACACTGTGCTAGATCATTTGTGTGCTGATGGCCATCTGTGCTATGGCGTTCATCATATCCCGCTATCCTCTAGCTAGGTCATTCAAGATGGCCTGCATACTGTTAGAATGTGTCTCGGGGCCTTTCCCCCTGCCCTCTAGTGTCTCACGCATGTCACCCATAGTCCTCTCTATGTCTGCCCTTGTGTCGGAATTGATGTGATCCCTGTCCTCTAACTTTGGCTCTGTATTTGATTGAGTGTGGAAGGGAGTGTAGTCCCTTCTGTTCCTGTCTCTTCTGTCTCTACTATGTCCTCTGCAGTACTGAATGTACTCGTCCCCAATATGTTCTCGACCCTCTGGGTATTCTTCACCTATTCCTGGAATTATGGGGTCATGAGAAAGCGCTTCTTCACAGGTTGGCAGGAAGAAGGCTCTGATGCCACTGAAATATCCCTAATCCGATGGATCTGAATAGACTCTACTGAAACTAATGTCTTGGCTCTCAGATTTGATACTCTGGGGTTTCTGGATGCATTTTAGTTACTTATTTAACATGCTTGGTGATTTTGCATGTGTGTGTCATATAAATAAGTGTTTGAGCAGAATATTTGATGCATGCGAAATAATTTAACAAAGGAACCTACACAACTCAATAGCATGTATTATGGAAATTAGCAGGAAATACAATGTGCAGGTAGGAAATATAGGAAATACTCATCAACTAGATCTCATAAGAGTTGATCGTCGCTGGAATACAATGCAAAACGACAAGAGATACCCGTATACAGAAGATCGGGAAGAATCAACAACATGCATGCACAGATCCACTGGATGCAATCTCGGATACTCACGGCAACTGCTGCAAAGGTCTGGAAAGTTCGCCCTGCTGGCAATTCTCGTCTGATTTGCTTGGAAACTATCCCAAATGATGCACCTTGACGTCACAACTCCTCTTGGTGATTGTCAGACTGAAGATCGGCCCCAGATGGGACCCCTTAAGGGTTTGCGCCCCTCTTGGACAACTGGTACACCCCAGTGATTCCACCGTCGAAATCTGACAATATATGGCTCAAACTGAGCGCCCTGGCATGCTCTGTACTGGGTCGGGAGGGTTTCTTCGGATCTGTCCTGGTGAGCTCTTTGGAACCCTCACTGTACTTCCTCAAGTGCTGCACACTTCTTGGCTGCCTACTACGCACTAAGAGATTCCTTCGTCAGAAACTAATGAGTGATAGCTCAAAAGAAGTTACCTAGGTCCCTCTCAACTGGGTTAGAAGGAAATGGCGAGATCTGGCCTGGTCTCGTCCAGCTACGCAAAACTGTCTCTAACCCTTGCTTGCTCACTGGATGTAATGCACAATCTTTGAGCTGGGTATACTGAATACAGATCTGAAACGTTGAAATACCTCGATGGTATCTCCAATAGGCTAGGGTGTGTCTTCCAACACCGAAACCGATTTGGGTGGTGGTTTCCTCCAGAAATCCACAAAACATCTAAGAGGTTGACTTCCTCCTTTGGAACCTGTTCTCAACTCAAAATCATAACATAATGAGGAATTAGGTCGAATTCCTCTTCTTTTTCCTCCCCCAATCTAATTTGTTGTTGACATCACTTAAGCTAGGCGCCTTTCCTCCTAAGTCGAATGTGATTAATTAATTAAGTCCCCCCTTTAACACCTTTTTCTTCTATTTCTCCGTTGACTTTGGCTTAATTAACTTTTCCTATGCTTTTTGGCTTAATTCATTGTTTAGCCATGTATTCACCCTTATTTCTCCCTTTTGTTCCCTGTTTGTGCCTGACTATAGTCTACAGGAACAGATAGACTACTAAGTCACTCCTTGTTGAGGCTATTCTTGGGAACGAGACATCACAGATAGTATTACCATGCAAATGGTTTTGGAAGCACTATCTCTCAAGATGGGGTAGAGTACCGTGGGCCGAATGATCATGTCCAAGAGGTGCATCTTGGACAAGTCTCTTGGAAATGGTCCCAAAAGCATTATCTCTCAAGAAGGGAAAAGGAGTCGTAACCCTTGTGAGTCTAGGCTGGAGGGCATGTTGCAAGTTTAGAAGCGGCCTCACGAACTAAACCTCCAAGTATGTATAATTTGTTGTGATCTGGATCTCTTCCCCTCGAAAGTGGAAATGATAATAAAATAGAGCATGCTTTTATGCATTGAAGGTCATAACCTTGGTCTCGCCTAGGTTAATTGTGAATTGTTGAAGATCATAAAAGTTGGATAAAGCATCGATTTGTCTATGTAGGATCTCGGGCGATGAGACAATAAGGATCGAATCATTGGAAAAAGAAGCAGAGATATCAACACATGGTGTAGGAGACAACTACCATATTCTTGAATATATTCGCATAGAAAAGAATCTAGCTCATCAATGTAAATTCCAAAGAGAGTATGCAAGAGGGGCACTTGCTTAACCCTGATGGTGCTCCAAAAGAAATAAAAAAGGTTGTGCGTTGTACAAAGATGACCAAAAACCAAATCATAGTCTCATGGTTGTAGCCAAGAGTGTCTTTGAAATGCCAATGTCATGGGTGACTAAAACAAGGCCTCTTTGTGGACGTGTCAAATGATTTTCAAAAATCCACAAAGCAACAAAAGACTTTTGAAGAACGTTGACGAGCCTCCTTAGTAGTGGCCTTGAGTGTGAACACATGGTCCATAGTTTGGTACTTTGGGTAGAAACTTGCCTGTCCTTTGGTTGTGAGTTGCCTCCTCTCAAGCTCATTTGAAAGCCATGAATGGAGAACTATAGCGTAGAGCTTGGAGAAGGTGTGTCCAATCACGATGGTTTTATAATTGTTCGGATTTGAGTTCACCTCGAATTGAAAATCAGGTGGATGATATTCTAGGGCCAAACATAATGGAAACTAGAACAAAGAACAAGATTAAATTAATTTGCAATGTGAGAGTTGAGGGAGTGAATATTGTTTTTGACGAACTTGGGTTGGAGCCTTCCTCATCTGTTGCCTTGTTAGTGGTCAAGACCCTGACTGCTTAACTAATGTCAGCAAAGGAGAAATGATGGCCAAAGGGGCGAGGAAAGGTGATACAGATAGGGTCTTGTGCAAGAACATCATAGAAGGAGACAATATGAGAGTGCAAGGACTAGGGGTCTAAATCCAAAGGGAGAGGAATAGGTTTAGGGAAAAGGGTGCGCCAAAAGGTTTTGGGAGAATCATGGAGTGCCTCACAAAATTCATGTCCCTGCAAGGAAAGGAATGGTGGAGGAGGCGACAAGAGAATTTTTGGAGGTGTAAAAACAAGGGGGGTCATGTATAAAAGTGAAACATAGGTGTTTGTAATGGAGTTTTCACTCTTCATCAAAACAACGGTTCATGGGACAAAAGCCAAGAGTGCAGGTGTGAGTGGATTGCTCAATGGAATGAGCATAAGATTCAAGAGCAACCTCCTAGATAGCTGTAGAAAGAAGTTTATGTTTAGTTGAAGTTGTCTTGAGGGACGAGAAATAGGGGAGGGGAGGGAGCAACTGTTGAAGGCGAGTGGTGTAGGTTTGACATACTCCTTATCAAAAAGATAGTGGTGCATGAGGCATTGGGGGGTGGGTAGGTTTTGGGGCGGGGGGCAGGGGGGAGTAGAAAGCTAGAAGGATAGGCGGGCATAGCCTATAGGGGGAAGGGTGGAGACAAAAAAATGTTGGATGTGAGGGAGTAAATCTTGGTTAGCTAGGACATAATCGACCACACTATGCCTACTGTTGTGAGGGAAATTGTTATGGTCCTATCTTGACCTCGGCCCCTACCCTAACGTCTCTACTTTAAGCTACATAGGAGTTCATTAATTGTTGTATGCGACCATCCTCTTTGAATAAGGCCCATTGGATAATAGTGGATAGTTATGTAATGTAAAAGGGTCCACTTTATAAGGCCCATTAGGTAGTTGGTACCATTAGTGATATGACCACAAGTAGTTAGGGATTTTGCTATTGTGAAGAAGAGATAGGAGACTATGGAATGGTTTTCTTGTATTGTGTATTTGGAGCTCCGTGTTAGTTTTTGGGGTAGCTCGGATAGGTACTTCTATATTAGCGGTGCTTAGCATGCAGAGGTGTCCAAACGATGCTCTCTAGATCTTTAACTTAATAATTTCATTTATAAAGTTAATGTGGCTTTTATTTAATGACTAAAGTGACTTTTTTATAAAGTTGAGTGACTTAAGTGCTTTAAGTCATCTCAACGAGAGATTAAGTCACAACCGTCGATCTAAGAGATTAGGGATTTGGTCATTAAGAGATTATAAAAGCAGATCTAAGGAGAGTGAGAGGCACACATTGTGTGAGGAGGTGAGAGAGTCACATACACATTGTGAGAGACTCACAAAGAGTGTGAGGGTGTGAGAGGCACACAATGAGCTAAGTGAAAGAGGGTGATTTGGCTGAGGAAGAGGGTGAATTTGCAGTTGGAGGAAAGGCCGAAAAAGCAGGGCCAAAAAGTAACCAAAAAAGTTGTGCGAAAAAGCAACCAAAAAAACTGTGCAAAAGAGCAACCGAAAAAGCAGTGCGAAAAGCAGAGCCGAAGACGCTCTGTGAATAAACAACCGAAAAAATAGTGCGAAAAAGCAGTTGAAAAAGATGTGCAAAAAAGCAAGACTGAAAAAGTTGTGTGAAAAAGCAGACCGATTTTTCTGGGCTGTAAGAAATTTCTGAAGTAGTTGCTATAATTATTTTCTTCCTTCGAAGCCCAATAAAATCCTCTCATTTATTGGTTTTCCCTTTGGAGTTTTTCCAGGGGCATTGCCCATAAATCTCTGTGTTCAAATGTGTGTGCTGCTTATGATTTTACTGTGCATTTTTAATGGTTAAAAATCAGACGTAAATTTTCTGCATAGTTTACAAAATTTATATCAGTAGTAGATTAAATTCTGAGTTGTTAAATTATTGGCATAAAGTTTCTGATTGCTGGGTTTCAAGAAATTAACATGGTATCAAAGATGGGACTTTGAAGAGTAGCACTGAAGACTTTGGCAGGGGTTTTGCTTGGATAAAGGAAGGGAAAAGTACTGCTGGTTAGTTGCGCAAGGATGGCTACTGGATTGAGGTATGAGGATAGGTTGGACATGGCTACGGATTTTAGCTCATGGAAAGAGTGAATTGCGTTGTCATTGGAGGAAAATGAAATCTGGGACGTTGTGGAGAAAACCCAGGTTGTTCCCACAGATACAACACTTTTGGCGGCCTACAATAAGAGAAATATGAAAGCCAAAAGGATGCTCTTGGATGCTGTGAAGGACCATATCATACCTCGTGTCTGGAAAGAAAAATGCCTATGAGATGTGGGAGGCTCTGAAAAAGATTTATCAGAGTGGAAACCAAAACAGGAAGATGGTGCTGAGGGAGAAACTCAGGAGCACCAAGATGTCCAAGATTGACACAATGACCTCCTATCTCACCAGGATATCACAGGTTTGTGATGAGTTAATAACTGTTGGAGAGGTAGTCAAAGATGATGAGCTTGTGAGGACAACTCTGAATGGGTTCTTAGAGAAGTGGGCTCCATTCATGAAGGGATTTGTAGCACATGAGAAGCTCCCTAACTGACAAAGGTTGTGGGATGACTTCTCTCAGGAGGAGACTCGGGAGGAGGCTCTTCAAGGCAGTCAAGCTAAGGGTGATGAAGACGAGGAGAATGCTGCTCTTCATGCGAAGAAGGGTAGGGGAGACAGAAAGAAGAACATGAGCAAAGTGAAATGCTTTGCATGTCATAAGACTGGCCACTATGCAAGCAAGTGTCCAAACAAGAAGAAGAGAAAGGAGACACAGTTAGCAACATCAACATCAAATGAGATCGATGATTTTGTTGAGAAGTTCGAGAAGAAATTTTCTCTTATGTTTTGTGTTTCAAGCAGTGGTAGTGGTAGTGCAGAGTTTGGGGACATTGGAGCATGGATTGTGGATAGTAGCTCATCTCACCATATGACGAGAATGAGGTCAATGTTCCTTTTAATGTTTCAAAGATAGGATTAGATTGCCATGAGGATTGTGGGACTAGCACCATACTACATGCAGTGAAGGGGGTTGGACGTGTGAGATTCCAACTAGAGTTAGGAGGATCTCTCGAGGTGGCAGAGGCATTGTTTGTTCCGGAGCTGAAGGTAAGCTTGCTCTCAGTATCAACTTTGGAGGATGAGGGATATGGAGTTATGTTCTAGCATGGACATGTGAGCATATATCCAGAGGGAGCTACCTTGGATGCAACAATAGTGCTTGGTGTCAGACATGGGAGGTTATATAGTTTTCTTGGACAGCCTGTGTGTAAGTCCAACGAGATCTTGGATTCAAGATTAGTGTTAGTGATAGGTGGTTGTGAGGCTACTTCCAGTACTATCAGGAGTCTCAACTGGTATGCCATGACACTGTTGGATGCTCAGGAGTGTGAGGAGACTCCTAAGGGCATGGTGAGGAGGAACAGGTCTTCAACACAGGTGGATGTTTCAAAAGTACCTTCCTTGCTAAGAGGGGGTGTTAGTTTTTGGGGTAGCTCGGACTGGTGCTTCTGCATTGGCAGTACCTAGCATGCGAAGGTGTCCAAGCGACGCTCTCTAGATCTTTAACTTTATAATTGCATTTATAAAGTTAATGTGGATTTTATTTAATGACTAAAGTGACTTTTTTATGAAGTTGAGTGACTTAAGTGATTTAAGTCATCTCAACGAGAGATTAAGTCACAACCGTCGATCTAAGAGATTAGGGATTTGATCATTAAGAGATTATAAAAGTAGATCTAAGGAGCATGAGAGGCACACATAGTGTGAGGAGGTGAGAGAGTCGCTTACACATTGTGAGAGACTCACAAAGAGTGTGAGGGTGTGAGAGGCACATAGTGAGCTGAGAGGAAGAGGGTGATTTGGCTGAGGAAGAGGTTGAATTTGCAGTTGGAGGAAAGGCCGAAAAAGCAACCGAAAAAAATGTTGCGAAAAGCAGCTGGAAAAAATGTGCAAAAAAGCAATCGAAAAAGTAGTGCAAAAAGCAGAGCCGAAAAACTCTGCGAAAAAACAGCGGAAAAAATAGTGCAAAAAAGCAGCTGAAAACGCTGTGCAAAAAAGCAGGACCGAAAAAGTTGTGCGAAAAAGAAGACCGTTTTTTCTGGGTTGTAAGAAATTTCTAAAGTAGCTGCTGTAATTATTTTCTTCTTTCGAAGCCATAAAATCCTCTCATTTATTGGTTTTCCCTTTGGGGTTTTTCCAGGGGCATTGTCCAGAAATATCTGTGTTCAAATGTGTGTGCTGCTTATGATTCCTATGTGCATTTTTAATGGTTAAAACTCAGCTGTAAATTTTCTGCATTGTTTACAAAATTTATATGAGTAGTAGATTAAATTTTGAGTTGTTAAATTATTGGCATAAAATTTCTGATTGCTGGGTTTCAAGAAATTAACACCCTGCTTAGTGAAAGGTCGCGCCACCTTAGGAGGTAAGTGAACATTGTTTTCCTTCTTCACATTATCATTATACAAGGGTATCTTTGCAGATTTCATCTTATTATTTGTTGATTCTTGTTATTTTGCAATTATATTCTCTGTATACTTGGTAATGTTTTAAAACTAGGACTTGGACTCAAATTAAGACTCGGGCTCTGTCACGTATCAACTCAGACTTCGACTTGGACCGATCTGATTTCAATGAATCGGTTTACAAAAAAATACATAAAATAATTAAATTTAAATTAAAAAAATTTATTTTAAAGATTCCAAACCATTAGAGACAAAGTATGCAAAGTTTGCTCATCTATATACCATGCTAGCGCCCTAAGATATTAGGCCGAGTACTACTCTTGGACCTCACAAGTATATTAGAGAGCTATAACACTTGACACTCCTTTGTCTCTAGGACCCTGCAAACTCTAGCTTGTATAGTCAGCCAATGAAATTCCTACATCTTTGCATCTAGATAGTATTTGAAGATTCTATCATCATAGTAATAATTAGTTGGGAGTAATACTCACATCATGCAACATTTGTATCACCGAATCTCACTTCCATGTACCTTTGGGTATATCGAAAGACCTCTAGGCATACCTAAAACCAACTCAAGCCCAACTGATTGGTCGTCTTGTTGCTATAGTACATTGAGAACAACACTCGGGGAGATCACTCTCTAGTACCTAGGTAGTTGGTCATATGACTAAGGGCACAATCAAGCCTCATTAGTTAGTGCCTTGAGATATTGGGCCGAGTAATACTCTTGGACCTCACAAGTATATTAGAGAGCTATAGCACCTGACACTCTTCTATCTCTAGGACCCTGCAAACTCTAGCTTCTGCAATCAACCAATGAAATTCCTACATCTTTGCATCTAGACAAATTTTGAAGATTCTATCACTGTAGTAATAATCAACTGGGAGTAATATTTGCTTCAGACAACACCTGTATACAGAATCTCACTTCCATGTACCTTTGGGTATATCGAAAGTCCTCTAGGCATACCTAAAACTAACTCTTTCTCAACTGATTGGCTGTCTTGTTTCTATAGTACACCGATAACAACACTCGAGGAGATCGCTCTCTAGTACCTAGGTAGTTGGTCGTACGACTAAGAGCACATTCAAGCCTCCTTAGTTAGTGCCTTTAGATATTGGGTTGAGTACTACTCTTGGACACTGCAAATAGAGCTATAACATCTGACACTCCTCTCTCTAAAGGACTCTGCAAGCTCCAACTCCAACTCCAACTCCATACAATAGCGGCCTAAGATTTGCATGTTTATTTCGGCTAATGATCATGCTATCTAAGTTTCTATTGTAGGTGACACCATATTTAATGCTTTCTTGCAAGTATTCTTAAGCTTATAGGTCCTCATGCTTGGAGATGGTGCTGAACTAGTTTGTATCTTCCACGAACTTCAAGCTTCGTGAAGACGTAGTCCTTCAACATTCCACTGGGAGACTCCATTGACCAAGGCTTTCAAATTATCAAGCTTCTCTCTCTCTCTCTCTTTCATATAATCTAAATATTTCTTGGTTACATTCTCATGCATGCAAGTAAATCTTAGTTTTAAAGTTATATTTCAAGTAGATCTTATTTTTGCATACATGCATGCATAGATCCATACTTTATATTTAAATTTTTCATCATACAAAGTAGATCTAGCATAAGAAGTCTCGTCTTTTAGTAATCATTTTATAGTAAAATTTCAAGGCTAAAAGTTGGAATTTTTTTTGAGAGCTTCAAATCTCATATTTGGCAATCTTAGTGCCTTGTTTGCTGTCCCGAACAGTAAACAAAAGGCACTAAGAAAGTTGGCACTTTGCTTGTTTTCTTGGTTATTTTTCACTAACTTTGGCATAGCTTTCACTTGGTATTTTTTGGGCTAGAACTTACAACTTTTGCAAGTACTTCTAAAACACTTTTGGGCAATATTTCTCCACTTTAGCTTGCTGTTTTTGCAGGTTTAGCTAATAAATAAGAGGAAGTGCTACTGAAATTTCGTGGATCCAGAGCATCCGGGACCACCAAGGCATCCAATCTTCCCTCTAATACCATTTCCTATCAATTCTTTGTAAGTTTGTTGGCCTTAGACCTTCAAAAGGCCATCAAACATTCTTCATAAAGATTGTAACTCAAAAGAAATAGTGGGATATGTAATATCCCTAATTCCGCAGATCAGAATATATGCCTCAACTGCCGACTACTAGCTACAAAAATTGATACTCTTTGGGATTCTGGATGTGGTTAAAGGTTTTGCTTTGTGTTTCAATTGTTCTGAATGTGTTTCTTGTGTTTAACAGAGTATAATCAAACATGCAATAGATATAAAACACACAACAACTACGACCAAGTATATTATGAAATATGACTGAAAGTACAAAATCGCATGCGGGGAAATAAAATGAATCTCTCAGCTACATCAAGACTAGATGGATCTTAGCTGGAATACACACAACAATGCTAAATCAAAATACCTAGAATAAATGATGATGCTGGATCAATGGATGAGCAAGATGAACTGTTGCATGCTACGACAATTCACAATACAACTGCTGCAAGGCTGGAGTGTTCGCCTTGGTGGCTACACTCCTCTGATAACTCTAAAATATGTCCTAGTTGGGTCGCCTTGACCTCAAGCTCCCTCTCGGTAACTGCAGGACTGAAGATCGACCCTCTGCTGATCTGTATGAACCCCAGATGGGATCCCCTGGGGGGTTGCACCCCTCCTCTGCTCAACTGCTACGCCCAAGTGATTCCACTGTTGGAATCTGGCTGTAACTGTCTCAATCTGAGCGCCCTGGCCTCCTTTGAACTGGGTCAGAAGGGTTTCCTCGGATCTGGTCCGGTGATCTCTCTGGAACCATGAATGTGCCTCCCCAAGTGTTGCGCCCTCAGTAGTTGACTGGTGCGCACTAGATGATTCCTCCGTCGGAATCTAGTGAGTAATATCTCAAAAGATGTGTCCTGCCTTCCTCTCAACTGGGTCAGAAGGAAATCTCTGGATTTTCCCTGGTCGGTATCTGGTGAGTAATATCTCAAAAGATGTGTCGGGACAAGCTAAGCCTCTGAGTCTCCCAACACTTGCACCCTCTCCCTGATGAAGCGTGCACTAGCTGTTTGAACCTTTAAAACTGCTGCTGCAAAACGATGAAAGATCTGGATGATCTTCTCGATGATTAGGGTGTGTCTCTCAACACCGAAATCAACCCGCTGGTGTCTTCCTCCTGGAATCCACAATCTCTAATGATTCGCTTGAACCTATGTTTTCTCCTCAGAGCTCAAATGTCAAATCATAAACATACATAATGAGGAATTAGGTTGCTTTTCTTTTCATATACTCCTCCAAAACCCTAATTCTCTGTTGACCTCTATTTTTAGCTCCATCACTTATGCGCCCCTCTATTTTTGGCTTAAATCACTGAAAGGGCGCTTTTACCCACTTTTCACTTAATGACACTTTCGAATTATAAGGTTCTCTAGTGAAATGACATTAAATGACCTTGTCTTTCCCTGTTCCTCTTTGGCTATAGTGTAACGAGGATGTTTGGACTACTCATCCCTCCTCTCTGGAGCTCCTACTCGGAAAGAGACATTACAGTCCTCCCTTCCCGAGATTGTTTGTCCTCAAGCAATACCAATCCAGGGTGCTGCAAAATCTGCTCGCTCTCCCAAGTAACATCCTTTATTGGAAGTCCTCTCCACCTGACCAAACACTCCTTGATGAACCTGCTCTTCAACCTCTGCTCTCGGATCTCCAATACCTCCTTAGGAATCAACTCCATCTGCCCCTCTTCATCCAAAGGTGGAAGCTCCTCTGAAGTGTTGATGAATTGCCCCACTGCTTTCGTGAGATAAGAAACGTGGAACACATTGTGAATCCGGCTCCCCTCTAGTAGCTCTAACTTGTAGGCAACTTCGCCTACCCTACGTATGACCCTGTAAGGCCCATAGAACTTGGGCTTGAGCTTCTCTGCTCCACTCTTCTTCAGAGATGACTGCCTGTAAGGTTGTAGCCTCAGGAATACTACATCCCCAACCTTGAAGCTACGCTCCTTCCTGTGTCGATCTGCACTCACCTTCTGTCAATTCCGTGCCGTCTGCAGATTCTCGTTGATTACTTTGAGAATCTCTTGACTCTCTACTATCCAGTCTTTGGCTTTGGGAGCCCCGCTATCTCGGAAAACCAAGTCAATCAAAGTGGGAGCATCATACCCATATAATGCTCGGAAGGGGGTCATGCCAATGGACATGTGGAAGGTGGTGTTGTAACAATGCTCCCAGAGATGTAGCCACCTTACCCACGTTCTTTGCTGTCCGCTCACATAGTTCCTCAAATAAGCCTCAACCCACTTGTTGACTATCTCCATCTGCCCATCAGTCTGGTGGTGGTAACTGGTGCTGCATGTGAACTTTGTCCCCACCAATCTGAATAACACCCTCCAAAATATGTGAATAAACCGACTGTCCCTGTCACTGAAGATGTTTTGTGGTAACCCATGAAGTTTGAAAACCTCTCTGAAGAATAGCTCTGCCACCTATACTGCGCTGTAATCTGTCGGAATGGCATAGAAATGCGCAAACTTGGTCAATCTGTTGAACACCACATAAATACAATCCTTACCCTGAACCTTGGGTAGGCCTGTAATGAAGTCAATGGAAATGTTAATATGAATAGAGGATGTATTGGCTCATTTGTTCACCCACCACACTCACTCTCTCAGCCAGTATAGCGCAAGTTTGGAGCTGCAGTGGCATACAAGGAAGGCACATCTTCTAGGGTGGTTCTTGGTGGTGCTTGGTGAAACTCTTTGTGATATTCTTGGTGATACTCTTGGTAATATTCTTGCAAAGTATGACACAAGTTTGAGAGAGTAGTGCAGCTGTAGCTGCTACAGTTGTGTATAGTACTTGTTCTATGGATATCGAGACTCTCTCTTGTGTGCTACCCTTGGAGAAGGAGCACTCTACTTGTCTTGAGTTGTTGTTGCAGTTAGCAGCTAGGGTTTATTTGTATGGCTTTCCAGAATAATTCTGTCAAAGGTTAAGGTGCTCGGGGGTGGCTTTGTGCCTATGGATGGGTGACAATAGAGATATTGTCTATGGTAAAAATGAGCACATCAATTATTTTAACAACATGCATAGTAAGTTTGGGTGCTTTGCATGTGAAAAGGTTCCAAGAATAGATGGGGCATAGATCCCTAAAAGAGAGATGCATGCATGTATACTTGCATTCTCTTCTAGTGGGTGCACTTTCCTGAGAACATATCCTTCATGCAGGTTGAGGGAATTAATCCCAAGGCCAAGAATAAATCCAGGGTTTAGGCTTATTTTAGTAAAAGTGTTTTTGTGCACAAGTCCAAATTCATCCTACCTTCTCTTCTTCCTAGTCTATAAAGGAGAAGGCAGGGGTATCGGTTTCGTTCAGTCATTGTTTTAGAGTAGAAAGTAGAGGGTGAAGGGTGAGTTTTGAAGCTTTCTATGTATTTCTTGTTTCCAAGATTAATAAACAATGATGTGATTTGAGTTTTAAATTTGCGTACTTGCTGCTACTTTCTGATGTTTGATGTGTTTCAATTCCTACTAAAACTCAAATAGTAGTTTTAATAGAGATTTCAATTTTCTATATTCCCAAGTAGGTAGGTTAGAAATCAGACTACGATTGATACCATGTGCTGAAGAATTTTAACATGGTATCAAAGTTGTGTATTTGAAGCCTTATAGAATTCCGTGTATGGAGAGATCAACCTTGAAAAATAGAGAGTTATTGGAGGGTTTTAGTGGGTAGTATGCCCATGATTTAGTGACTAACCCAAATTTATGCTAGTGATTTTGACAAATGGACTTAAGAAGGGTTGTGGAGTGTGAAACCCTAATTGATCTAGTGAGTGGAGATTTAAGTTTGTTCAGTGGAGTTCCAGTAATGGCCATTCCCATTATGCGAGAAGGTCACTTGTTGGAGGATGCCTCTTAACGTTGTGATATGGAAGTGTAGACTATAGAACCTCTTGGAAGTAGCGAACCTTTGGTACCTTGTGTAGGAGGTCAAACCTCCTACAGATCCCAAAAATTTGGCTAAGTACAATAAGGATGCAGTGAATGGAGAGTGAGTTCTATTGTATTCGGTGAAAAGGATCATTTGATCCCAGATATCGTCAACAAGAGCATTGCCAAGGAGATTTATGATGCCTTGGGAACCTTGTACCAGAGTGAACATATCCAGGAAGGTGTTGTTGAGGAACAAGCTTATTGCGACCTGCATGTGCAAGATAAATACAATAACTATCTATTGGATGAAGCTAGTAGAGTTAAGAGACTAACTTGGTGCAACTAGTGACGAAGTCAAAGATAATGAGCTAGTTTGGATTGTTCTGAATGGATTTAGTTTATCTTGGCACAACTTCATCTAGGTTACCTGTGGTTGGGAGAAGTTACCTGACTTTGAGGGGTTGTGGGATGTTTTCATTGGAGAGGAGATGAGACTAGAGCAAGTCTCAATCAATTACAAGGATGAGGATGATGAATCAGACCTAGCCCTCACGAGCGAGGTGAGGAGAGGAGGTAGTACAAAAATAAAGTGGGTTTAATTACTCCACTGCACGCAATTCTTCCAACCTTGAACTTGCAATAAAATGTCTTTAGATATGCTGCAAGGGTTGTGGTATTCTAGAAAGCCACTTCCCACTCTTGAGCTACCAAGAAAATGGTCTCAAAACCCTCTTACTTCAATTTATACAGGAATTACTTCTATATAAACTTAAGCTCTCAACAAAACTTTCAAATTACAAGTCCTTGGTGCAATGGTAAAAACGTTTGGTTATATGGATGGAGGTCGCGGTTTCAAATTCGTGCCCATTGGGATTTTGTAGGATTGGTAACTATATGCAATTTAAATATATAAACTTTGCATTCCATAACAAGGCATATGTTTGGCGTGTTAATTAAGTTGTTGTAACTGTTGGATGGAGGTCACGGGGTCAAGCCCGCAGACCGTCCATTTTTGGGCAGCATACAACAACTCGACTTTAAATAACAATTCTTTCGCTTCGATTACAGCTAGCAATCGTTGGCCTAACGGTAAAATGTTTGGTTTGGTTCCAAGAGGTTGGGTGTTCGATCCACCCCCTCGAATCTTTCGTGGTTGATAAGGCTCTTTTGGTCAAATTGGGGTTGCCAAGTGGTAGCCTCTAATTGGTCCATGTGGCAACCACGTATCCTGTAGTTAGCTGCCATGCCTTCCACCACGTTAGCGCCACGTCAGCTCTGCCACATAATCCTGCCATGTCAACACCCGTACAACCCAGTCAACATGCCATTTCAACATCCGTACAACCTAGTCAGCATGCCACATCAACATTCGTATGATCCAGTCAACATGCCATGTAAACATCCGAACTTCCACCTGTCATGTCCGTACTACCACGTGTCTTGTTTGTACTACCACGTGTCAGTCCCCAATGATGCCATGTGGCATCCCTGTCATCCTTTTAACCTATTTGGCCAAAACTTCAGAATGCCATAACTTTCTCATACAATGTTCGTTTGACCTCGTTCAAGCATCGTTGGAAAGCTGTCGATGAGCTCTTCAACATGAGTACATTTACATCTGAATTTGAGACCATAAGTTTTGCTTGGTTTTAGAGATCCTCTTGGATCAAGCATCCCCACAAAAAGAAACTTTTGGTCCGCCAAAAGTCTACATACATGGTTTGACTTGTCCCCCTGATTTGTACACTTTCAAAAGCATAAAAACACTATGTTTCTTATAAGTGATGTTATAACAGGTCATCACTTGTACAATTTGCTCTTCTAGGGGTCTCATACACAACATATGAGGTTTACAACAATGGAAGCAAACAATTTTGGAGATGTGTTACCCATTTCTTACCAAACTTGGCTAATGGATTCTCCTTTTTGGGTTGCTCCTCCTGGATTGCCGGTGCTTGACCAACTCTTTCATCTGCTACCTCTTTCTTCATGGGTGCGTGCACAACTTTCTTGCCCTGCTTTAGACAAAGCTGTGGATGCAGTTTCCAACATCTGTCCATCCAATGACCACTCATATTGCAATGAGTGCAATAATTCTTTGACCGCAAGCCCTTCTTGCCATGCTCCACATTTAGTCTTGTAGAGTGGTCTTTACGTCTTGCCTCCTTCCTGGTAGACATGACCTTCCTGTACAAGGACTTTCTCTTCCAACATTTGGCAAACATAATGGTTATGTAATCCGCAAAACGTACATGGATACTTATACCATAAACTATGTTTCTCGTTGCCATTCTTCTTATAGTCAAAGAATACATTGGAATAATCCGATTTCTTTTACCTTTCATGGCGGTTCTTGTTGCAAGTCTGTCAGGGCGAAACTATCTTCACTCCTTCGGGATGTTCACCTCTCATTTGAGATGCCTTGCATTCTTTGTCACTCTCACGAAGTGATGTGCCTTTGCTTTGTATAAGGTATTTCTATCATGGCTCAGACTCTTCTCTTGAAGCATTTCTTGCTTTAGCAACTTTGGAGCATTCTTCAACGTTTCCTTTGCCATATCCCAACCCTGGATAGCGAGGTCTTTTGACAACCTCTATGGGATTAGCCATTCCTTGGCCATTAATTCCAAGACCCTTTCCATCATAACCCATCTTGGTTAGCAACTTAAAACCAATACCATGAGTATGCTTCTCAAATTCACCCAAAGAGGCATCTACCGTTTGACGGGAAGAAAGTTAAAATAACGACTCACTTACACTGCATACCTTAGTGAACAAATAGCCTCCATCCTCATCCCTTTGCTCCTCTCCCAACTCTCTTGGTGAACAAATGAAGGAATGAGCCTCTTTTGGTCCTATGCACCCCTCTTGAACCATCCATAAGGAAACCTAGAAATGGATGGTTAGGATCACCCCAAGCCATCTCTAATCAATGGGTGAGAT
>SNQJ01S0040413.1:0-52053 GCA_010110895.2 Picea sitchensis
GGAACAAAAAGTCCTTTTGCTGAGTGATTCTACACATGTCCATGACCGATATATTTTCCTTCAACTTCTTCAAATATTCTACTATTTTGTAATCTAGCTTGGGATATTCTCGTGTATTGATGTTTATAGGGTTTCTTCGGGGATAAAGTTTTTCTTTCGGGTGATCGGGAGGTAGTTTTCCTCCCGAAGTTTGGGTCGTAGTAAGGTCGTTTGAGACTGGTTGACCCCTACTTCGTGTTTTCACAACCAAGACTTCTGCGGGTGGTTATTGAACCTCAAATAGGTCATTGGAAGGCATAGGTAGGTCAAGGTCCCATATTAACATGGTTGTTTCTTCTGGTGGATCAACCTCTTCCTCATTGACAATATTCATAATTGAGTTGTTTGATTGTTCGGTTAGGGAAACTTCATCTAGAAACTGGTTGGCCATCAAATTCATGGAATGAACCCATTGAGGGAAGTGTCTTTCAAAGTGATTCTCTTGATGATAGGTACAGAAAGAGTCAGATGCTACGTTTCCCAGATCGATGTTTAAGTTAGCTGGGGGAGGTTCAATTTCTTTGAAAGACGGATTTATTTTAAAAAAGGGTTTATAGGGCCTCTGGCCTTGGTTTCCCTCCCCTTCACTTCTCTTCATGTCTATGATTTCATTTGACAACTTCTTGACCATGCGTTGTAGGTATTCTATGTCCCCACTTCCTTTTCCAGGACCTTGTTTTGTTTGTTTCCCTTGGGGTCGAGTCAGCAATAGTCCTCTCCTAGGAGGAGGTTGAACTTATTTTTTAACTAATGAGACTTGGCCTTGTTTGCATCCTTTCAGTTGGAACTGTATTGTTTTGGCTTCCTCAAAATATTCAGCTAAGGTTGGTTTGGTAGCCCTTTTCACAAACATGGAAATAGGAGCTGGGAGAGCATTAACATATACTTCGATTCACAATGCCTGAGTAGGTTTAGATTTGGGTTGGAATTTGTTTAATATAGTGGTAAATATTTGATTGAATTCTTTAACCTTCTCCTTTGAACTCATGGTGGTAGGGAACAACTCAGCCATCAAATCTCTTGTAGTGGTTTCTTCTGCAAATTTATCTAGAAAATCCTTTTGAAACTTCATCCAGCTAGTTATGGATCCTATAGGAAAGTTAAAATACCATGTGGAGGCTGAGTTCTCGAAAGTGTAGGGGAATAGCCTACATACTATGTCTTCATGTTGGAAAATCATCAGTCCGATAGAGATTATGAATTTTTTGATATGGTCTTAAGGAAATCCTGATATTTCAGGGTCAAATTTAGAGAATAACTTCTCTGGATGTCAGGGAAGGTTATGTACTCATCCAGGGATGGCCAGAGAATCTCTGGCGAACCAAGGTTGATTATTCTGAGGTGGGTTTACCATTTCTTCATCATGTTTATTGTTATATTCCATGTATTCAGATCATTCTGAGTTAAACCATTCCTCTTCAGAAAAGTCGTCGAGCTCAGAGAAGTTGTCAGCTGATGTTTCAGGGATTAGATTAAGAGGATGTTCAATTTCGGTGAGGGAGAAATTTATTAGGTCTTCTATTGTGTGCACAAAAACGTGATCGGGGGATTTGACCATTGGTCTGCTTATTTGTTTTCTTCTAGGAAGTAATAGAGCTAAGGATAATGCACCGATCTGTCGAGCGTAAGCTCTCGTGATTCTTCTAAATTGGTTTAACTCCTCATGAGGAAGAGCGAAAGGTATATCAGGAAACATATGTTCTTCCTCATTTTGGGGTGAGTTACTCTTTTCAAGAGTACTCAGTGTGTGTGGATTGTCTTGGGAATGAGTAGGAATGCATGTGGGTTGTTTTGAATCTACAGGTTGTGTGAAATATTTTGTAAAAAATATTGTCAACCATTCATTCTCTAGGCCCTCCTTCTAGCACCATTTCTGTTGAGGGGTCCTAAATCACTTTACCTCAATAATAGGAAGAATCCCGCCATCGAGGCCCAATTAGACTCTGCAGCGTTTAATGGTAGAATTTTTCTCCAGATATTGCGATCTTGCCAAATAATTGATGGGCTTTACGTTTTATAGTGAAAGTTTCTCCTTTAGTTCAAATGTTATCTTTTTTGTATTTTCTCTTATAGGTGGGACCGATACAAGATAGAAGTCGGTATAAACCAACTGGGTAACAAGGTGGGAAAAATTAACTACTGGAGAAGGTTGAGCCTTGGATAACCCTTTCACTCTAATATGCAGACAATGATTCTCTACCATAGGCCTAATACTAATAAATTAACCTGCTGGTGTTCCAATTATTGACCGAGATACAATTTTTCAGAAGAAAACATACATACGATAAACGATAGCAAGAAAAATAGTTTCATTAACTTAATCATCAAACACATATTAACACAACGATTTAATTTTCATCATTAAAACAATAAATGTGAACTACATTGCATCAAATAACTTATCAACAGATTTAGAAGCTCTTACCCGTTACAACATCCATTCATGAGATGAAATCAGAAATAATTCTTCTCCACATCCAATCATACACACTTTTGATGAAAAAAACAAGCTTGTCTCTAGTCCTAAACATGACTTCTCAATTAAGGCAGCTCCAAAATAGTTCTTTACAAATCCAAAAAATGAGGGTCTTTGCAACCACCATCGACCTTTTGCTAACATGTCGATCCTCCTATTTATAACATACCATTAACTAAAAATAACTATTAAAGTGTAGCTAAGTAAAGAAAAAATTGCCACATGGCGCTTTCTTCTATCAGTATTCAAAGAGTCATCAAATGATGTCACTTGATTGGGTGACTCTTTTCATACTCCAACCACTTGACGAAGAGATCTTCGAATGTGTTAGCATACATGAATATATGTTGTTCCATTGGGGCTGAAAGGATCTCCCTTATCTCTACTACCCGTTCTCGATACTTGACTATTGTGGCACTTAAATGCTACAACATGGCTCAAGCTTTGATCGGCTGCTCCATGAACTGCTGCACCTGTCCTGACGCCATGTCTTCCACCTTCGCTATTTCCATATCCTGTGACGAGTCTTATTCAATATGTGATTTGACTATGTCGTGCAAGTCGACAAAGTCATCAAGTGTGCTGAATTCGGGGAGTCTGATGTCTCTCATTTCCTGGTTTATCTTGGTCTAGCGTTTCTCTCACTCAACCCATTTCTCTTGGATTTCTCGATGAGGTTCCTGAGCCATTTTTACCCAATATTCAACCAATTTTCTTATCGATGTTGATTTCCCTTAGCACCCAGATGTCGTGCTCTTCAACATCTTGACCTTGTTGCACCGCGTTGATATAGTTGATCATTTCCATAGCTTGGTGTGGTTTCTCGTACCACCTCTCCATATACTTGCATGTCTCTAGTGCCATGAGGGTTTCCTATTGAAGATCAACTATCCTTGTAGTGAATAGGTTCCATTCATTTGTAAATTTGTTGTAGGCCTCCTGGAATTTGCTTCTCAGGAACACCATGGCCTGTGTGGTGTCCTGGTAATATTTTTCCAAATGGTGCAAATGTTCTGATTCCTTAAACGAAGAAACCAACTCCTCTTCATACCTTTTCACTCTGTCTAGGGTGGCATTTGTGATTACCATGCATGCATTGATAAGTTTGGATGTCTTCGCATGCTCTGTGTTGATCAGTTTGTCCTCTGTGGTTATGAGGATGGAGCGATATAGAGTAATCCTCCTCTTCATGGTGGTTCTTTGTATGATAGATTTCCTTTCCAGTCATAGGCGATAGCATGTATGTTAGTGACTTCATCCATGGGTTCAGGGATTTGTTGATCTCCCCAAGTGATCATATTTCCCAAGATCTTGATGGTGTATATTTGTTCAAGACTAGGTTATTGAACCTCCAATATGTGTTTTGAAGGTTCCACCTATGTTTGTTTCTCATCGGGAGGTTGAGTATCAGTTGAAATTGAAGCATCGGGGGTAGGATCGATACTTGATAATCGGCCTATGAGATGTCGATTTCCTACTAAGGAGCTTCTTCTTTATGTTTTCTCGACCCTGGCTCATCTGTCGGACTGTCCTTTTGAGTTTTTGGTACCTCGAGTAGTTCAGTGTCTAAGACACTTTCGGCCTCCTGGTCATTATGTGAAGGGCTCCAAATTTGAACGTCGGGAGCTAGGGAAGATGCCTTCTCAGGCTCTGTTTCCTCTATGATATGCACAAGAGTCACCAGGGATACCTCCAGACTTTCTTCATCATCATAGATGTTTATCAATTTGCAGAGGGGGTTTGGTGCACTTGTTCTCCCTAAAGTTCCTACTATTTTCGACTGAGATGAAACATCCCCCGGTGATCCGGCCTATGGTGTTGTAATTTTAGGGTTATCTAACCCGACGATTTCATCAATTTCTATTAGCTCAGGGCCTCTTGAACCTACCGGAATTTCATTTTGGTTGTTGATAGGAGACCCTATCATTCCTACGAGGTCTGGTTCATCTTACAAATGATCAATTACTCAATGTGTCTATTATATCATGAGCATTCCCCTTTCCTATGTATCATGTGTCATAGGGAATCCTCTATCCTATATTGGGGCCACCAAGGGAACCTTTGTTGCTTCTGTCGCTCTGATTTCTTCTCTGGCTCTGAGGGCCTATTGAGCCCGTTTATCTATGGTATTTTCATGTTCATATAGGCTCATGGCCCTGAGCCTTGTCATTTTGGGGTCATCCATCCTTGCTACCACCTCATCCCAGTCCTGGGAATTTACCATGAAGACCTCATCTTCAAATTTGTCGTGGGTGTACGACCAACAGGATGACACTTGTGAAGCGTGTTGCAGGACTAGGCCCTTTGGATCATGCTTACAAAATCAGCCTGTCTGGAACCTAAAATCAAGCTAGATCGTCCCTTCTTGTTTGGATTTCGCTGTATCTTTAACCAAGTAGAAACCTACATGGAAACCATAAGGAATGAACACCCACTTCTTGTCCTTGACCAAGGTGGCGTTGTATCCTAGCAGGATGGTTTGATAGCATATTTATCCTACTACAAGCTAGTCTAGCACATGAGCTGGTGAGAGATGTGGTGCTATGGTGGCTCTAAACACCATGATGTATGTTTTGCGCTCATCCAAGTACCAGTGGCATACCTTGGAAATCATCTTCTTTTCCACGGCCGATAGTCTCAGGCATTCCTTCTTAAAAAGAATGAAATAAATTTGTGAGATGAATTCATCATAGATGAGGGAGTAAGAATTTTTATAACTGTTCTCCCATAGCACACTAAAATAGATGTGGACCGACAGCTCTATGAAATGCCAACTCAGATTCATGCTGACGAAGATGTTTCTGACACACATGACATCAAGTAGATATGAAGCCATGTGGAAAGCGGGTGTCTCTCCTTCCTTCAGCGTCTGAGCCTATTGTATAAATATGCTTAGCTATTTAGAAATGATTTCTCCCCAGTTGAAACTGCTCCCGAAGATTTCCACTATGTAAGCTAATGGCATCCATGCCTTTGAAAAACTAGAGGAGTCCTTCTCTCCGTATAATCGGCAGATGAGAGCCATCAAATAGATGTATGTCTCCCTTAAGTTGGTCGTTTGGTACCATCCAATGCTCCAGTTGGTGTATTTATTTTCTTTCCTCCACCATGAGGCCATCACCAAGATGGTGCCATGGTGCTCATAGAAATTTGTGACGAAATCTGTATTCAGCCGCTCCTTGGGGTCTCAAAGTTTGTAGTATTTATGGACCTCTACCAGAAGGAACACCCCAACACACACAAAATTTTCATCATTGATTAAACACTTATGTGTGTATCTATGGTCGATGAGCCACTTCAGGAGTTCTATATAGGGGAAAACGAGGGTTCTTCTTGCTACCATGTGTAGGTACTATCTTGTGATATTCAGAAACACCTCATCATCGAGTGATCTCACATCTGGGTCATTGTGTGGGATATATTCTAGGTATTCCTCTCGACTAATATTTTTAAAGAGCTCTCCCCAATGCAGGAGTGTCGTCTTGGAACTTGTTCTTTCCTCTGTATCTCCAAAGGCTAGAGGCTGGATGAAAACTTTATTCTTTACTGTCTTAATGATAGGTTTCGGCCTCAGAGTGTATTCTAATTGTTTTGTGGTCCTTGGAGAAGAGCCTTTGCCTAACTCTGGTTCCTTTAGCTTCAGAGTCCTCGACGATCATCCAGTGGTTGGATTTATGGGAGACATTTTTACTACAATCAAAATGAACCTTCAGAGATTGTGTAAAGAACAAAACCAGATAAGAAACATATAATTTGTAGCCATGTAAAATTTACAGACTTGGATACGTACCAATGAAGATTTCTAAAATCTAGTTATTTTGATACTCACGGGATCTCTGCAGCCTTCGAATTAATCATCTTGCTTCTTTGGATGCTTTGAATTTCCTCTTGCGTAGAATGATTTCATTTACAACAGCTCAAGACGATTTAAACCAGTGAATAAATTACCATGTCGCATCAGTCATTCAATTCGGGTGATGAGTGAAATTTAAACAAATCTGTCGTCGAATCTCTACAACTTAAATTCATCGTGGGTTGATGGCGGAGGCGCAAAGGGTGATGTGGTATATTGGTGATTTTAAATGGTTGTTTTGTTTGGCGCATGAGGTATAAACTAATGCGGAATTTGGTATTAATTGTCCCCTTAAATGCTCAAAATATGATCGTATCTAACACTAAAACATCCCATTGTGTCTCTCTCTTAGTGGGTGGATTAGGGATTGGTGATGTTCTATGAACATTTTCATTGAAAAAAGCTTTGATGTCGATTGATTTCACCGTAAAATGTTGTCAGGGCAAAGCTGAATTAGAGGTGTGACTCGGACTTAGGGAACAAAGAATGATTCGGGGTAAAACTAGACCGTACAATTCTCCAATCTGGTAAAGACATGTGGCATTGAAGGCCGATGACTTAATTAGCATGTGTTAATCAGAGTCAGAACTTTCCTTAACTTATTCATTCTAAAAAAAACCTTGGCTTGTCGATGCCGAAACAATATCCAGGATCGGCGGTCGGTGATAAACCTATCACTTGTTTTTCTTCGTATTAACTTCTTCAAAAAAATCCCCAATGCTGAAAAATGCATCGAGGATCGGTGATCAGGAGTATCTTTTAGCGCGGTCAGAATTTTTTTGGAAATCCTTCTAGGATTTCCCCGGTTCCGATAAGCGTGCCAGGCATCATCTATTAACAATATCTTTTATTTCTTTGTTAATGTTTATTCCTCTCATCTTTTACCATTGTCGATGGGGATTGACTATCATAGATATACTTATGTAATACTTTTCATAAAACAAAAAATTCCTTTTGCTGATACCGATTAAGATCGGTGCTTGATAACTGAGGTTTCCCGAGTGGTTCTTTTCCATCTTTGAATTCCTTTCGATGTCAAATTTGTGTGCGTCGGGTGAATTGTTTTTGGATATTGATTATTTATTTAGGTGTAAATCCATTTTAAATCACAGGTTTTCATAAATTCAAAGCAACCTGAAGAGCTAATGAGAGTCAATATAATAATCAAAGACAAAACATTTCTAAAAAATGAAGTTGAATTAGACAGTGAAAAGATCAAGTGGTACCCAAAAATTAAAAATTTGACATAGGATTTTTAGGGTGTGTTGAGTGCTCAATAGGACCCTGGATGGGGAGCTATGCGATTGATTATTCTTAGACACATGGATAAAATTTTCTCCACCAGGTGCTCTCTCAAGCCCCAACGCGAGCATGTGGAGGGGAATTGCAATCTATTCTTCCATCCAGGTATCACTCTTATTCAATGAATGAAATAAGAGATGATGGACAAAGCAAGATTCAATAGTACAATTGAGGTAATGAATATTTATTCTATATGCACTACAACAATTAAGACTAGCTATCCACGTCCATAGAAAATTCGGTCGGATAATAATACTACGTAGGCTACCCAGTGTTCTTATGTGATGCATGTGGTATGGAAGTTCATTTTAGCTAGAAAAGGATGAAGTTTGGTATTTTTCCATTTGAGACTCTCCCTGAGATTTTTACCCTCTTATGGATTCAATGCCACGAGTTCAAGAGAGAGGTAAATCTCAAAGGTCCTAGTTCTCTCAATGAATATCTATTATGTACCAACAACTTGAAAGGTGTCAGGATAGTAACAAAGAATATGAGGAAAATATCCATTTCCACCACTGGAGGTATCTCTTGATAATTCATAGCCTATATATGAGATTCTGGAATGGGGATTCCATGTCAAATGGATTGCGAATGAGGGGTCAACTTCACTCCCCTCAATTGAGAATTTAATTGAATTTGAAGGATCAATATTGTTAGGAATCCCCTAGTGAGGATGACCTTTTTTTCCATCAATGTATTTTGAGTAGGAATAACATAAAACATACATTGAATTCAGGGGGGATGGACTGACAAAGGAACACTTTCAACTCATTTTCTAGGTCTAAAGAGAGTTGGCTGACATGAAATTCAAAATAGAACAGTTGGATACCAAAATCTCCCTGCCACTTACTCTCCAAGCAAGTCAGGCATCGAACAGGACAACACAATACCAGTCAACATCGAAGATTCCTTCCTCGGATGCTTTGATTACTATACCATATGGTGATCAGGTTATTACATAGAACTGTAGCTGACCATGGTGTTTTGGGTGTTATTTTGCAGTTTCCAAGTTTTTAGGCTCAATTCTCTTCTCTATTTTGATGTTAAAGTTAAAATGTATTTTAGTATATTTTATAGACCAGTTACAGAACAATTCTCTTCTTAAGAAGGATAGTTTTTTTTAATTTTGGTTGGGATTGAGTAGGTTTCCATCTATGATGAACTAATCTCATGAAAAATTCCTATTCATGTTTCATTTTTTATAGAAGGTAATATAACGTGCTTACAAAAACAACACTTTCCAAGTATTTATTGTTATCTCTTTATGGTTCCTAATGTTAGAATTTGAATAATTTCAAGCTATCTTAATCATGATCCAATTTTTAGGAACCACTAATTGTTCCTTTTATTCTATAGGAGGGCCTATTTTCTCAACCATGAATAATCACGATTGGGGAGGGGAAAACATATTTCATGTTACGAATTACCTAGAAGGGAATCAAAACACTCAATCTCTATCTTACCCCTCACCCACTATTCCATGAGTCAACAAGTAAGACAAAAAATTTACCTTGTGAATCCTTATTATGATCTCATCATGTTCTCATTCTAATAACATTAACTTGCTTTTCAAATCCTGATTGGGGGAAATCTTGTAAAATTGAACATAATGGCATCACCACCGGAGAAACATTTTATGGATCAACTCACCACTTATTGATGGAGTTCACAGACTGATTTCATACTTTGGATCATACTACTATAACCACATTATGACTAGGAATCCATTTCATTTGAGTCCCCCTAAATCCAATTTATCTAAATATTATTCCTAATGTTAATCCTTCCCACTAGGTCTTGGAATTTCCCTCCCAAGATTTTGAGTTACACAACTTTGGTTGAACGTATGGAAGAGTAGTTATGTGAATCATTGATACAAAGGTCTTTTAAGATGAAGAAGACCCTGCTCAATTAATAAGTGTTAATGAACAATCCCTGGTTTTGGTGGAACATAGATGTATATGGTAAGAATACATGATGATGCATGCAATGTATAATTATTTATCTATTTTCTTTCGTGATCTCCATCCACCAAATAAACTTGACATGTACCATTCTTAGTTTTCAAAAAAACACTTGGGCTAAACTCAATATGAACATCACTTATCATATCAAAGAAACTCTCATATCACCATGCTTCCCATATACCCTATTATGTATATAATTCTATTTACAAATTCAAAGGGTAAAGTGTACTTTAAAAATAAATGGAAGTTGAAAGCATTATTAATGATGTGGGAAGTATAAGTAAACTTTTTGGGGATATGGATGCTTGCTGGCAGTAGTGATATGCTTATATGATATCGAGGTAACTTCATCGAGGCTATGGATTCTCACTAGTAGTGAAGAAATGCTAGGAACAAAGAGATGAGGAACGCACTTATGTATGTGTCTCATTATATTTATTCAAAAATCAGAACCCACTATCGAGTTAGGCCTAAGAATGGTACCCATTTAAAATTTACATCATATAATGGATAACTGAAGAAGATATGTTAGATAATTCTTCTACGTACATGATTCTATCTTTTAAGAATTTGACATTCATGTGGTACCCACAACTGTGATCATGCTTACTACATATTATGAGTTAATCTTACACTCAGATATAAATTCAAGAGCCTAAATGTCTAATGATAGAGATAACGGGTTCTCCCAGTGTGTCACCAATTGTTGTAGCCACAAAAATCCCCCCATTTCTTTTAACCCTCACCAGGTAAAATAAATGGGCCCCCTACTAGTAATTATATTCAAATTCCCAGCCTTACCTACAATTGGATGCCACATATTCCTCCTTGGCTTAATCAGACAAACGGGGAATTATTTAGAAGCACTCAATTAAGGAACCTATTACATTCCATATTGCCAAATCTAGAAACTAATATCTCTTTAGTATTAGGAACTTTGAAATTCCCTAGTTGGATGATGCGATAGTACCCCAACAACAATATAATTAGGTACTCTATTTCCCAAAGGATGGTGGAATATGAACAATTAGCATAGATGGTATGATGATGCATCCTGAATAACCAATCTCCCATCATTTATTTTTCTAATCAGTTAAATATATGATTAGGAAGGAATATCACTCTTCCCAGCATAAGGGTGTTCATTCTTGGTGATTCAAAGTTTGGAATTTAAAATACTTCATTTGGAGGCCTACCCTTCCTTGCAATATGAATTCATCTTTCCTTTCTCAAATGTTATGATGTCTATATTGTTGGTGCAAAAGTGATCATACTAGGGTCCTTCTCAAGTTACCAACAAAAGGTACCAAAGTAGTCTAGAGCGCTGGAATTTTCTTCTTCCTGGGAGGGAAGAATTCTCACCTGAATTGCAACTGAGATGAGAAAGAGAGGGAAGGGTAAGGAGAATACTATTATTCTTGTGCAAGATAGATTAAACCCGTGGAAGTTTTGAACATTTCCTAACTAATAATAAATAGAACATGGTTGTGCCTCCATTCATAATGAAGAAATCTAAGTATATCAAACATAAAATATAATACAAAGAAACAATCAATACATTTAGGAGACTAAATACACAAGATATATTCAAATTTTGGGCCTCCAATTATATTATGATATCAAGTTCTTCTCACAACTTGATTCTCATACAAAAGTAATCAGAGGATGCTCCTCATCAAATATGAGACAATGTTAGAGCCTCCTGCTCCTCTAAATATAAATTGGTACACAAATTTGATACATTGATATTCTGGTTCTTACCTAGATCTCCAAGACTCAGATATGCTAACAGTATGGACCATTACAATAGTGACTCTCGTCACAAAAAATAAAATAATAATAATCCTAGACCAACAACCCTTTTACAATCATATCAGTCTCATATATATAATCTGATATTTAAGTTTGTTGGTTGAGAACCCGAGAGTTCTCTCTTCTTCTTGATCTTGTTGCAACTTCTTTCATCAAAACTAATGTTGTGTTGTCCTTCCAACCACTTTATGTTTCTTTGTTTAGTCCTTTGTCTAGATCCTCAGTATCTTGCGCAACTTCTGTTCTCCAAAATGAAGTTGTATAATATCTTGTGCAACTTATATTCATCAAAATGAATGGCCCAACAGGCTCTGAACACAATCCTTGACTTGCCCTGATTCAAGTCTTTGAATCATTCGTGGTCTTTGGATTGGCTTGTTGTTCTTCCTTGCCTTCTGGTTCCAGGTTGTTTCCATTTCCATCTTGTATTGTTTCTTCTTTATCTTCTTCAAACGAAGGGCCCAACTCGGGTACTAGTTCGAGGGATATTTTCCTGACATCATGGAAGTTGTCCACTTTGTCCTACCACTTACTGGAAAGTAGTGAAGCTTCAAAAAAAACCTGTTGGGTGGCATCTGTGATGCATTATTTTGGCTTGGGAAGAACTAGAGAGTTCCATTCGGAATTAGCTATGCGGTCCACTTGATGCATATGTACTACAGGTCGAAACTATCGTGTTTCTTTCTTAGCCACAGTTTGAGATTCATATAGTGTGTTACACATTATTTTGTCCACTCTAAGGATGATATCACAGACATGTGTTCAAGCTCCCAACATGACTTTTTTCCTGAGAAAAACAAATTATTTCTTCCTCCATAAGGCTTCTTTTTAGAAAGGGTTCGCAAGCTGCCCATATTACACATTGTGGAAATATATAATTTCCACAGGCTTCTCTATGGCTGACCCATGGGATTTCTGTAGGATTCTACATAGGTAGGGTGTGGTGGCATTCCAAATCTAAAACAGTAAAGAGGTTTCACAAAGTTTCTAGAAGGGGAATCTTCTAGAATGCGAGGTGGCGTCTATATGGTTGTGATCCTACCAGTTTCTATGATTTGGTGGGATCATCCTCATCCTTTTAACCACTTCACCTTCTACTATATAATCATGGGCCTCTCATGGAAAAGGTTAAGCAAGAAGAAGAAATATTGAGTAGAGAATTGATGAAATCATAGGCTGAAGACTGTGTGAAGAATCATGTTCTTAGTGATGCTTGAGGCCACCATTTTCCCATCAAGATTTTGTGGATTATCTTCATGAAAATTTCGGAGCAAGTGTATGTGTGTGTTGGAATGAAGGACCACTAAAAGGGAACTTGCAACATCAAGGCATTTTGGTTGTATATTCTACTTTTCATTAATATAATACGGTGGCACGTCTCTTTCCCATAAAATGATTATTATTTTATTCCATGACTCCTTGATCACATGTTTAGGTTGTCATTGAATTCTACTATTGTTTCTTTCACATTGGTTGGTTTGTGTTGTCGTAGATCCGATTCCACAAGAGTACTGGAGAGAGGTAGGGACAACAAAGATATAAGGAAGCTATTCATAAGGTATGTTATCTATTCCTCTTTGGATAGTAAACTCAATGATCACAACTTAGGGAAAGCGTCTTGTTCCGTCTCGTTTTTTTCTAGATACAAGTGGATCTAGGAGGATTAGTTCATGTCCACATCTACCGATTTACCTGATAACAAAATTGGTGACTCCACTAGGGATGACAACTTGATTGTGGTTTTTTGTTGGCCATTTTCTTTTTACCTATTCATTTTACTTGATATCAATCTCTGAGTCTCTAGGAGACCCATTCACTCTCCCTGGGTTTTAAAGTCCACCTAGATGTTTTTCCTTTTCCCCCAAATTTCTTGATTTTTCAAACACATCTACATTGCCCCTAATAGATAGCATGTGGAAACTATTCATTTCCACACCCTGGTGGTTTGTTTCAGCAAGGGATTTTCGCACCCTGCATGTTTATAGCTCGCGAAAATCATTCATTTCCACACTATGATATACTGCCCGCCTGCAACAACATTTGAATTTTTTTTTTGGTTTGGGTTTTGGCTTCTGTTGTTACCCAATTTTTCCTTAGTCAGTTGGGAAAGGATTTTAAAGCCATTTCTTGACTTCTCCTGATTGTGTCATCTTGATCTTGATTGGTTTCGGAGATCGAACACCTCTCTTTTGATCTTTTTTCAATCTTTGTTTTTTATTTTTGTCGACAAGGATATAATCTATGGACTTGCGTCCGATTTCTTGCTCGATTAAAGGTCTTCATTTAGATTTGGATTTGTAGGTGGGTTACACCTTCTGGATTTATTAATGATTAGAAAAAAAATTCTTATTCATATTTGAAGAGACATTTTGTTGTCAATTTTTATTTTTATCTCCATTAAAAGATCGATTTGGGTGCTTGTTGAGTGTTTTATTTTCATTGATTTCTTATGCTTTCTTAGTTCCATCCCTGTTTTGGTTTTTTGAAAGGAAAAAATTAAAGTCTTTTCAGTCTTTTAAGTAATCGCTTATACAAAAAATATTGGCGTTCAAAAAATTGAAAGAGAACGAATAGTGAAATTATATTGTCCATGATTGTTTGGTATTACATTCAAAGGAAAAGAGGAATTGTACGTCGTAGTTCACATTGTTCCAGAAAAATACTTTCTCCCTACTATAGATAGAATTCATCGAACAAAAGTTTTCATCATTCATTTCTATTTGCACATTATTGGGTCGAAGTCTTACACAACATTGGTTTCATTCCCATCTACCTCTTGAGTAACAACAACCTCTTAAAAAACATTGCGAAATTTAAAACTCAAGTAGTAACTTTTATTTTCTAGGGATCTTTTACACCAACATTAGCTAGGCTAGATCTTTGGAATAGGCATTGAGACACACTCTTAAAAGCACAAAACACACAATAGTACCTTGTTATAGGGATTGTTCAAATATTTTGGCAACATTTTGTCTCGGGAATCCCTTCTCACACAAGGGTCAAACCTGAGGTCGCATTGAGATTGGTAGTGTTACTCACCCTGCTTTGTTGATCTCAGTGTAGAGATTGCACGTATTATGGGGGTCTCTTGAAGGTATACCCACAATGATGAGTTGAATCCTTTCAAGTTTATTTCAGGCTCGATACCTTGCCCTTGTGTGTGGATCGGACTGTCGACTATTTCCCTAGGCATCATTGTTGTTTGTGGTAACTTTAGTAACCTATATTCTTAGGATCTTACACAAGGTGACTGTGGAGGGGAAAGTCTTCATGGTACCTGGAATTGACGTTGGCCAGACTCACTCAGGATACTTGGAGGGTATACCCACGATTATGTGTCGGATCTTGCACCAAGCTGTAAGTCTATTAAGTAGGTCGTCAACGTAACTTTTCCACCCTATCCTATCCCCTTATTTCGGTCTCGTGATGTTGGATTTCATCACCAACTAGTGACGTCGAAATGAGAAGGTTTTTTTGCCTAGTTTTAACTCTAGATTTTATTAGCGAGTGTTGTTTGTTTTCGTAGTTGGCCATAGATTTTTTTTGTCAAATTTTTGGTTCCGCCAACATAGACCCTCCCCGTCGTTCATGTAGGGTACAGGGACTTCCACCGAAAAACATGGAAGATTCTACCCCTATACCCCCTCACACATCAGAGGGCTCTCCTCAACAGAGTGAAGTCTAGGATACCAACGTAATACAAGTGGAAGGTTCAACCTCTTTGGAAAGTTTCTGAATTATTTCCGATTCTATGGAAGATTTCCACATCCCTCCTGGATATGAAAGACGTTTTCTTCGGATGAATTCTATCGGGGAACTTGTTGTTGTTCCTTTTGGAACTCTAACCGGACCTTTTGGAGCCGACGATCCTTTCTGGACTACTGACATAGTTATAAGCCCACCTTGTACGATGTGAGACCCTTATGGCTCATAGGCAGTAGAAAATATACCCTCCATCCCTGAGCTACCCGAGATGTCTGTCATTCTCACAGTATCCCTAGGTTATTTTTCTAGTACAAATGCCTATCTCTTTGCTAGCTCAGAAGCACAGTCAGTTAGTCCTAGTTCAATCGTCCCTTTTCAAATGTCCCACTCTACAATTCTTCCTCATGCTTCAACTATTCCCACCAAGAATACAATGGTTAACCATGCTTCCATTGGTATACCATGTTCCTCTAGACCTACCCCTTCTTTTCCTCTTGGGTATCATGCTTTGAACCCTTCTGTTTCCATCCATACCCAAATTCCATCTAGAGTACCACTTGGGCATAATACCTCTACTGGTTATGTTTCCACACCTTCCCAGGTCCTCTCCATAGGGTCTTATCCACCTCTTCATGGCAGATATGGACCTAGTGGCTCCAATCCAATTGGTAGCACTCATCATCTACTGATTTTCGGTTACCAGATTCTCGCTGGAGGGAAATCTTATGTCGGGGGGCAACCTCAATCTGAGGGTCAAACTCAAATTGGGGTGCCTCCTCCATATGGAGGACATTCTCAGGTTGGAACTTATAATTCACAATCTGGACCGAACACGTCAAACTTGTTAGCTCACCTTTGGAACCTTGAAGCAAACCCACAACCCTCTGGGGGGGAACCTTCTCAAACCAGTGTTTCGGTACCCCCGAACTACGGTCAACCATATTTGGGTTCTTTGAATCCCACTTGGGGCCTGAATGTTCAATCCAATACTCCTTTCCAAGGGTACATCCATAACCAACCCAACCCCATGGGCTACATGCCTCCACAACAACAACCGACTCTGCCTGGATCTTCTCATTATATGAAAACTATTTACGGACCTACTGGTATACTGAAGGGACTTCCTCCCCAAAGTCACCAGTACCCTCATGTGAATAGAAAATTACCCTTTTTGTCCACTTTGGACCTCCCCGATCTGTCTAGAATTTTGAATGACCCTATCTGTCACTCTTGTCATTGGCCTATCATACCAACTAAACTACCATCTGACATTACTAAGTTCGATGGTAAACCAGGAGAGGATCCAAACAATCATGTCATCACTTTCCACCTTTGGTGTTCATCCAACTCTTTGATGGATGACTCCATTCGGTTACGTCTTTTTCAACGAACACTCACAGGTTCAGCCGCAAAGTGGTATATAGAATTACCACGAGGCTTCTTCACCAATTTCAATACCCTAGCTATGGATTTCCTCACTCACTACTAGTTTCCAATCCGTTATGAAATGGGAACCTATATTTTGAGTTCTTTCAAGAAAAGTAAATCCACTCATATCTCCGATCACATTCATGAGTGGAGACGAAGACGATGTTTAATCAAACTCAACCTCCCCGATCAATTATTTACAGAATGGTTCACTAAATCCTTTGTGAATGACATATCTAAAGACATTTCCATGGGTGGAGTTTTCAGAGAATAACAGGCGATCAGTCGTTCCCAATACCTCAATCTCGTCTATTCATAAATGGGTACTCTTTACGATCTGCTCCTTGACGCACCTCGCCCTTCTACCAATACCACCTCAACAACCCCAACAAATTCTCATTCCATTGATGGTGTGACAGGTACTTTCCATGCTCAACCTCAATCTGTGTAGGCCTCTCACACCGATCCCAAATCCCATTCTTTTAATGTTCAAACTGCTCCGACGCCCACCCCTCCCACCGGTAAAACCTCATAAGTGAACGTTTTTCAATCGATGCCTATCGGTAAGAATAAATCCAAAAAAGGGAAGGGTAGGAATAAGAAGGATAAAAATAACAACCCATAATCCGACAAGACCAAGACACAAGCTTCTGATGATAAGGATAAATGCAAACCTCACTATCCTTGCCTTATATGTGGTGATGATCACTACACGAAGGACTGCCTGAGACGTTCCGAGGTCACGGAGTTCCTTCAAGGGACCACAAAACCTCCTACACCTGTCATGTTGTCTCAAGCCTTACCTTCTCAAGAATAGGCTCAATTGGTCATCCATGATCAACCTTCTTCCTCCACTACCTCCTACGTACTTATGTCTAACGGTGATTCAAAGAAGAATGACATCACACTTACCACTCGTGCCAAATATTAATCTTCCTCCAAGGAGAAATTTGACGATATACCACCTTCATTGGTTCAACAATCTCCCTTGGCTCCACCTCCCACCGGTCCTCTTCATCTCGAATGATCGAACCCCGATACAGTCTGTTAGCACTGAAAGTCACACTTTGACTACTAAAGTGTAAGCTCAACACCCATCAAAATGTAAAAGATAAATTTGGTTTTGAATAGGTGGATCAACAATATGGATAAAGAAAGAGAGAGGGTAGAAAACTGCATATCAGTAGGTTACACCAATGGGTAATGGAGTCACAAACATCCCACTCATCTAAGGCACAAAATATTCTTAACAAAAAACAAGATTATATGCTGATAGGTGGAAGAAAGGAGAGGGAAAACATAAGATAGAATGTTCAGTAAACAAATATCCTCTCAATTTAATGAATCAACAAATACTTGAATATAAACAATGACTGATGGGAAAAATACAACAGATCCTCTACTGCTTAGGGATCTATAAATCATTGACAACCTTTGATCCTCAAATATGCAATATATTCAAATAATAATAAGTATAAAAGAAGAGTAACAATCTGAAATCACAGATCTCATGAGTCTCCAATAGAAGTAATGCTTACAATCAAAAAATGCCCACAGAATTACAAATGAACACACACAGGAAAACTGCTTGCTACATCTTTTTCTAGCCTCTCTTGGATCATCAATCCTCTTCTCCAAGAGATATCTCCCTCTTTAAATAGAAAATATCACCCAAATAACCTAAGGAGGTCAAATCCAATATCCTCCATTGGATTCTAAGCCTTGGAGATAGGTGGCAATAGTCAAAGAGATAAAAATCAAACAAACTGTTGATTTTCAGGAATTTGTTGGAAGTCATTAATAAATTGTTTCCACCTCATCCATGTGGACTTTGATGGAGCTAAATATTAGGTGAAGGTGTCCCTTTATATCTAAATGATCCTTGAGAATCCATTCGAACTCTCCTTTACATGTGGCAACCTCCCAACAAGGCGAATATCAAAACCGTGATTGCTACAGGAAATTAGTACGCAACGCCACTGTGCAAAGTACGCAACGCCTACTTATATATCCAATATATCTAAAAAAAAAACACATTTTGAAAAACTGAGAGAGGTGTTTTTCCTTTGGAATGTTATGAACAAAAACCTCCTCCAGTTTTCAAAAATAAATCCTCAACTGCTCATAACCCAAGTTTTAAATTAGTGACTCAAAACTGGCAGAATAACTCTGCACAATTTAGAGTCTGCCAGAATATTATGCAATGCCTGTAGATAGCGCTCGAATGTGTTTCTGCATGCAATTCGGTAGGATAAATCTATGGGTGATTTGATTCTTGAACTTGGATATTGGGAATAACTCAATATAATTTCAATTTTCCCCAAAACCAATAAAAATCCCATAAAAATTGTATTCATTTGCCAAAATGAAATATGAAATGTAGATTTTGTTCTCTGTGAAATATTAGGTAGCACCACTTATGAAATGCTAAGGCATAAACCAATATTGTGCTAAAATAGGCTCCATAGGGGATAGAGTACTCCCTGTGAGGCTCTACAAACTCTTGTAGTTTCAGTTCCTTATCCTTTGGGCTTGTGGAGTCATGCTCTCAAACGTTAACCTCTGCAATTTGCTTTGATTTGTGACCTTAAGCTAAAACTAAATGAAAATGAGAACTAAAACTGACAAAATGATGAAAATGATGCTTGTCCAACAAGCTTATTGCACACACCTACTCTAATTATTGGGAAACTGAAGCGTTCAAGTTACATTAAACAACCAATGAAGCCATTTCATCATTTTTTCAACTGTTTGAAGTTTTGAAGTGTGCTTCCTTAAGACGAAAGATAATTCTTACTTGAAGGCGCGTCAAAGAAACATTTGGAAATACACTTTCCATTGAATAAATCAATGAGCCTAGGCCCACTTTTTTCTTTCATACAGGCTGCAAAAGGATCCTGAAAAACATCATCAATACTTTCCCCTGCAACATTGCTTTGTGTAAATAGGAAACATATTGCATTAGGTCCTTCATCCACTGTTCTTGGTTTTTGTATGGCTTGTTGATTCTTTGATAAATGCATATGGACTTGGTCCACTCCTGGTCATGAGGTGTATTAGGAAAGAGGCTTAGTGATTCTTTTCTTTCTTTAATTTCAACCTTTCTCATCTGATCACATGGCATTTGATCTTGGCTGCTTGATGAAACTAAGCTTGTGTCTTGAAGAGGAATAGGGGGTTGATAGGGAAGTTCATCACAATTAGAAGTGCTTGGGAAAATAAATTTTTCTATCTTATCTTCTAATTGTGAGGGATATTCATCATAGCTTGGATTATGGTCCCAATTTCTCATTTTTTCACCCTCTAAAATTATATTATCATCTTTTTCTTCTTTTTTAGCAACAAAAATATGACATGAGGGTTGAAACAAGCTATTGTTGCTTTGATGGGAAGGGTACTTCTCTGATATTAGGTATTCAATAGATTGTTCATGGAAATCATCTTCATAATCATCATACAAAGGTGAATCAATGACCATTTGACTATTAATGGATGAGGGGATTAGTATAATAGCTGGGACAACTGGTTGCTCAGGGAAAACATCCTCATAGTCATCAAAACTTGGAAAATCATGGCACATTGGCTCATTAACAATAGGAGGGACTGATAAGATATGAATTTGTTCATGACAAGCTACAACACTATTCTCATGATAAAATAAATCTAAATCTAAGATGACCTCTTGACTTAAAGAATCGAGAAAAGGAGGAGACAAGGAAATGATGGATTGTCCATATTGATCTTTCTCTTGGGTACCTAGATTTTGACATGAATGATGCATTTGTTCTTCAAATTTAGGAAAAGCATTATGAAACTCATCATCTAAGTCTTTCTCTCTACAATCATCCCCTTCATAATCACTGCTAGAGGAATCACATGTTGAATATTGAATATATGATTCATACCCCTCACAACAATTCTCAAAAAGTCTTTCAGCTGGATAAATTTTCTTGCAATGAGAATAAAACAAATCATGAAAGTCCTTCAAAGAGGAAATACTAGAAGTAGGGAGTGTTCTATACCATTGTCTCGCATCGCCTTCCAATGAATACATGAACATTTTCATCAATATATCTTCATGATGGATGTCAAGATGTTGCATTAAAGCATGAAATTCATGAACATGCTCAAAAGGGTTTTCATCATCACCTTCATAAAATCTCAGCAACAGATCTTTCCATTCATCAATTTGAGGCACAAGATGTGGATAACCATCTATGGCTAAGAAATTGAGTGGGGAAAACCTCCTGGCTAGGATATCCTTCATATCCATTTGATTTTTCTCATCCCCAGTGGAGTCACCAACATATTTTGAACAATGGAGTCGCCATGGTGAATGTGAAGTCTTGAAGGTGTCCAACTTCAGTCACCATCTAAAGTTGGAGTTGTGCAATGTTGTTCTTCTCAGGGAGCTTTTCAATCTGCTCAAATCCGTACCCGAAAACAATGCCAAACATGTTAGCATAGAAAGTCACACTTTGACTACTAAAGTGTAAGCTCAAAACCCATCAAAATGTAAAAGATAACTTTTGTTTTGAATAGGTGGATCAACAAGATGGATAAAGAAACAAAGATGGCAACAAACTGCATATCAGTAGGCTACACCAATGGGTAATGGAGTCACAAACATCCCACTCATCTATGGCACAAAATATGCTTGATAGAAAACAAGATTATATGCTGATAGGTGGAAGAAAGGAGAAGTAAAACATAAGATAAAATGTTTAGTAAACAAAGATCCTCTCAATTTAATGAATCAACAAATACTTGAATATAAACAATGATTGATGGGCAAAATACAACAGATCCTCTGCTACTTAGGGATCCATAAATCATTGACAACCGTTGATCCTCAAATCTGCAATATATTCAAATAAGAAGAAATATAAAAGAAGAGTTAGAATCTGAAATCACATCTCTCATGAGTCTCCAATAGCAGTAATGCTTACAATCAAAAAATGTCCACGGGCTTACAAATGAACACACACAGGAAAAATGCCTGCTACATCTCTTTCTAGCCTCTCTTAGTTCATCAATCCTCTTCTCCAAGAGATATCTCCCTCTTTAAATAGAAAATAGAATCCAAATAACCTAAGGAGGTCGAATCCCATCTCCTCCATTGGATTCTAAGCCTTGGAGATAAGTGGCAACAATCAAAGAGACAAAAATCCAACAAACTGCTGATTTTCAGGAATTTGTTGGAAGTCATTAATAAATTGTTTCCACCTCATGCATGAGGCCTTTTATGGAGATAAATATTAGGTGCAGGTGTCCCTTTATATATAACTGATCCTTGACATGTGGCAACCTCCCAACAAGGCGAATATCAGAACCGGGACCGCTACTGGAAATTAGTATGCAGCGCCACTGTGCAGAGTACGCAACGCCTACTTATATATCCAATATCTCTCAAACCAAAACACATTTTGAAAAAATGAGTGAGGTTTTTGTCCTTTGGAATGTTATGAACAAAAACCTCCTCCAGTTTTCAAAAATACATCCTCAAATACTCATAACCCAAGTTTTAAATTAGTGACTCAAAACTGGCAGAATAACTCTACACAATTTAGCCTCCAGAATATTATGCAATGCATGTAGGTAGCACCCAACTGTGTTTCTGCATGCAATTCGGTAGCATAAATCTATCGATGATTTGATGCTTGAACTTGGATATTGGGAATAACTCAATATAATTTCAATTTTCCCCAAAACAAATAAAAATCCCATAACAATTGTATTCATTTGCCAAAACGAATAATGAAATGCAGATTCTATTCTCTATGAAATATTAGGTAACGCCTGTAGGTAGCACCACTTATGCAATGTTGAGGCATAAACCAATATTTTGCTAACAAAATCCTTCGCCCTCCTCTCAAGGGAGTGGTTCAAAAGTCTACTTTCAATCCCCATGCACGTGCTTCCCATAACTACAGTATTGTAGAGGATCTGGCACAAACACTGTTTGCAATGTCAGCCCTCGAATTCCTTCAGAGTTGTCCTACACAACGGAAGTCACTGTTGAAATATATCAGTGGAATAGACCCTACGGATACAAATTTAATAATCTTTGATTTGGAAGATAACATTCCAAGGTTACCCCCTTAGCTCGCATTTCAAATACAAGTTGTTGTCACTGAAAAGAACATTTGTAGAACAGTTATTGATGAGGGTGCCTCGATGTGTGTCATGTATATCGCTTGGTGGAAATCCATTGGCTCTCCTTCCTTAACTGAATCACATAACATGCTCAAAGCCTTTAATGACTCTGGATTTAAACCCTATGGTGTACTCCCTTCATTTCCTATTATGTTAGAAGGAAAAATGATCAACGTTGAAGTTGAGGTATTTGACGCACCTCTCGATTACAACCTCATACTTGGCCATAGCTGGATCGATTCCATGCATGCAGTCATTTCTACTCTTTTTTGTATCATGTGATTTCCACATCAGGGAAAATTAGTTACAGTAGACCAATTGGCCTTCTTTAACTCTTATACATGTACCAAAAATGTACCTTTCATTGCAAATACACCACCTGGGTATGAGAATGTCGGTGTGGGTCTACTAAAAGATTCCACTCTGCTGGGTACATTTCCAATCCCACCACCAGAAGTCCCACCTCCTTTGTTTGCCTCGATTAACATGATATCCACCTCCATCTGCAAAACTCCCGCGTCTTTTGACCCATGGATAGTACCCGAATATGGTGATTATATTCACTACGGCAACTAGATTCCTTTAAATCTGGTTGAATCCACCTACCAAGCTATTCAATTGGCTTACCTTTCTACTCTCTCTCTCGGTGATTCATCTCCTAATCCATTCCATCTTATTTTTCCCACAGACGAGATGATTATGTTGGTTATGTCCCAATCCATTCCATCTTATTTTCCCATGCATCAGATGATTATGCTGGTTATGTCGATGGAAGTTACACCTTGGGATTATGGGCATCATCATTCCATTCTTTTTCTCAAACAACACACCATCGAGAGTTACCAATGGATCTTGACTCCATTGACCGTTGTCAATGTTTCTTTGGTTCTTGAATCCACACACAATGTGATGTGTTATACGAAGGGAACTTAAGTAACATTTCACCCACCCTTCCCCTTGACATATCTATTAAACCTAGAGTTGTCGAAAATGTCCACATCGGAGCTTCATGTTCCACCGATGAAGTTGTCACCTATAAATCACTTTTTCAAGAATTTTGTGACATATTCACATGGAGATACGAAGAGATGCTAGGTATTGACCCTGATATTGTTGTACACGAAATTAAGACCTACCCGGATCCTAAACCTATCCGATAGAGACTTCGTCCGGTCCACCCTCATAAAGTAGTTTCTATCAAGATTGAAGTCAAAAAACTTCTTAAAGATGGATTTATTTATCCAGTGGATTTGAATAATTGGGTATCCAATCTAGTTCTGGTTAACAAGAAATAAAGTATGATTCGTGTTTGTGTTGATTATAGGGATATCAACAAATCTTGTCCTAAGGAAAAATTTCCTACCCCCTTCGTTGACCAAATCGTCGACGATTGCGCCGGAAGTGAAATCTTCTCTTTCATGGATGGTTTCTCCGGAAATAATCAAATCAATATCTTACCCATGGATCAACACAAAACCACTTTCATTTGTCCTTGGGGCACTTTTGCCTACCAGAAACTACCTTTCATTTGGAAGAATGTCAGTAAAACATTTCAACATGCGATGTCTTACACTTTCCATGATATTAAGCACATTGTACAACCATATTTAGATTACCTACCAATGCATTCCATGCATCGTAGTGATCATTTGGCCCATCTCCAAGCCATTTTCCTTCATTGTCAGTTCTATCACATATGCTTAAACCCACATAAATGTGTCTTTTGTGTGGATTTCGGCCAACTCCTGGGCTTTATCATGTCACGTCAGGGGATCGGGGTAGATCCTTTGAAGGTCAAGGTGATCCTCAATATCCCTCCCCCTTCCTCACTTCGCTAGCTACAAAGTTTGCAAGGGAATGGAAAATTTCTATGTCATTTTATCCCAAACTATGCTGAGCTAACACTCAAATTTAATCGACTATTAAAGAAAGGCTTTGAGTTTGTATGGGACACCACTGCTAACAAAGACTTCAATGCTTTGAAATTGAATTTAACCTATACCCCACTACTTTTCCCGCCTGATTATAGTCGATATTATTTCCTTTATCTCGCTTATTTGGACTCGACCATCACCATGGTTCTGGTCCAAGAAGACAATTTACATGAAGAGCATGTCATTTATTATATGAGTCAGAATCTCATGACTACCGAAGCCAAGTACTTACATGTTGTAAAACTGGCCTTGGCATTTGTTCAAGTTGTCCAACATTTCCTTCACTATATTCTATTATGCAAGACCATTGTAATTTCAGATTGCAACCCTATGCAACACATTCTTACATGTCAATTTCTAGGGGGAAAATACTCCAAATGGATAGTGATTCTCCAGGAGTTTGACTTAGAATTCGAATGTGCTAAGTCCACAAAATCCTTGGTGTTTGCAAAACTAATATGTGACCTTCCCTCCATTGAGACAGAAAAAGTGGCAGAGGATTCCTTACCCGACGAATCCCTTTTTCTGATCAGTTATAATGATGCTTGGTATGGAGATATTATCATTTATCTCTAGACTCAAAATTTCCTGCCAGACCTCTCTAGTACAGAACGTCGTCGCATCCGCTATCAATCCCATCAATACATCATGCTCGGTGACCCTCTTTATCGCCAAGGTGTTGACACTATCTTATGTCGTTGTCTCACCTTTGATGAGGCCGAGAAAGATTTGAATGAATACCACTCTGGAGCATGTGGCGGTCATATGTCCGGGTATGCCACTGCCCAAAATATCTTATGAGTTGGGTACTTCTGGACTTCTTTATTTAAAGATTGTATAACTGTCATCTAGAAATTCCATGCTTGCCAAACATACAACCAGAAGATCATATCTCATCCCGCTCCTTTACACCCTATAGTTTCTGTTGGACATTTCGCTAAATGGGGTATCAATTTCATGACTTGTAACCCTGACTCAGCCGAGGGGAATGGATACATTATCATAGCCATGGATTATTTCATGAAATGGGTCGAGGCTATGCCTACATTCGACAATACAGGAAAAACTGCAGCTCTATTCATATTCAATCACATCATTACATGATTTGGAATCCCACAGTCTATTGTCACTGATCATGGTAGCCACTTTCAAAACTTCATGATGTCTGAGCTCATAGAAAAGTTGGGTCTTCGACATGAAAAATCAACCCCCTACTACCCACAGGCCAATGGCCAAGTTGAAGCAATCAACAAGGTTCTTATCACCATGCTTCAATGGATTATAGTGTTGAAGGAAAAATCTCCCTGAGGACAGGTAGATCTCCTCTTGAGAGATAGACTCTTAACTCTTAAGACAGAAGATGCTTAACGTGGACACTGACTTCCTTTCATATCTATACAAACTAATGTATGAGGAGGAAGGAGAAAAGAAGTACCTTTTACCGACGTTTGTCCCCGCACACTCCGAGTTGAGCTCCAATCTTTCTCTCTTCGATGAGCCCTGTAGACAAAAAATAGTACAACCACTTCCTACTCCATTGATATTAGCTTTAAATAGACCTATCTATCATAGACAAGTTCATGTGAGATTAAACACAAACTAGAAAGAAACAGGCCAAGCGTGTCATATTGATGAGAACCATGACAAAAGTAACTTACAACCGTAGATGTGAATGCGACAGCTTCGTCAAGTCCTCTTTGTCTAACCCTTGCTCAAAAGATCCACAATCCGGATGATAGCAACTTCACTGATCACTTTCCTCGAGTTCACCGTGTGTTTCCTATGAGATCATAGGTTTCATGCTTCCAATTCTTCCTCGTTTCCACCATGATAGAGCCGGTTTATATAGGTTTAGAGAGGCCTAGCGTAAGTTGAGGTTTTCCCTCCTTAAGCCAGGGATATTCTCCTAAGATCATGGCTGAACCAAGAATTTGAATGCAACTACGTTCCAAGATTGAAATATCTTCCCCTTATTCTCCTCAACTAATCAACCGTTGCCCGTAATAGGTAGTGCTCCCTCAAAAAGGCCATCAGAGCTCTATAGCACTCCCTAGTAGGCTTTAGGGGGGCGCCAACGCTCTTAAAATCCATAGCGCTCCCTCAGAAGGGTTGTTTGGTGTTATAACGCTCCCTAGCACTTTATAGGGGAGCGTCAGCGCTCCTAAGGGTGATATAGGGGAGCGCTCTCTTCTAAAACCTTAGATTGAAAGCTTATTTCAGGTGGCGAGAGGTACTTAACTTCAGTTAACCATCCCTCTTCTTTAAAATCAAGTGTTTGAGGCATTTTAAGTGTATTCTTAATGTCATTATAAGTATGACATAGGTATCATGGAAGTATGATTTTCTTGACACTTGCGACAATTGTGAGCAACATGCGACACTTGTGAGAAACATGCGACATTTGTGACACTTATCAAAGCGAGTAATGTTGATGTGTAACAATAGGAATTCACAAAATGAGTTGGCACATGATGTTGTTTCCAGCCTTATGGGCTTATCGAACATCTATGAAGTCTGGCATAGGGTCTACACCTTTCCAATTAGTGTATGGTTTAGAAGTTTTCTTATCGATTGAATGTGAGATCCCATCGTTAAAACTAGTCGTTGAACTTCTTCCAAACACCTCTGCTGAAGAAGAACGCCTATTGTATCTTATGCAATTGGACGGAGCCCATCGAGATTCCACCCTAGTTATTGAAACCCAGAATAAACGTGTCAAGGACCAATACAACAAACATGTCAAACCACGTGTTTTCTCTGAGGGCGATCTGGTTATTATCTATGAACAAGATCACGATTTGCTAGGTGCCGAAAAATTCAAAGCTATGTGCCGAGGCCCTTATATCATCAAACGAGTGTTGGAGAAGTGAGCCTACGAGTTAGTAGATTATGATGGAATTCCTTTGAGTGAACCCAGAAATGGGATTTACTTAAAGAAGTACTATGCTTAGACTACCTTTGCATGAGTGCTTGTATTTTACTATATCATATTGTTGTGTACTACATTTGTGTTTTTTTTCGTTACTCAGTTTCTACCCTCGATCGCTTATCTTGCATTGTGCTTGGTTTTTAGATGTCAAAATATTTGTTACCCTACCTTGGCTTCACCGATGGCGCTAGTCATAGCACTCAGAACCTAGCTTCTGCTGCGTGGACAATCTATGCACCCATGAACGAACTTATCAGTCTACACGATGTTTGCCTTGGTCGTGCAACCAATAATATAGCAGAGTATAGCGCAGGCATCGAATTATTGACCGATGCTATCTCACTTGGGATTCGTCGCGTGGTTATACAACTTGATTCACAGCTTGTAGTGTTACAGTTAAGTAATGTCTATGTTATCCGAAGTCCTACTTTATTACGGGTATATTTACAAATTCGCCTCTTGGAATGTTATTTTGATTCTATCGAGTATTAGCACATTCCTAGATGTCTAAATACATTAACTGATGCATTAGCTAATTATGTGTTAGAAAGACATTTGAGATATTTATAAATCCAATCACACATCACATGTATTATACAAATAAAAATAAGTCAGTAGAAGCCTCATGTATATATATAACGATCAAAAGTTTTTTACAAAAATTTTGGTTTTCATTCGAAGACCAAAATATAAAAAATGAAGCTCATAGCTTCTACAAAATTAGCACCATGGATGCTTCTCTCGATAACACACTACTACTCATGCTACCCTTCAGATCAATCGTCTCAATGGACCATCCACGCCTATAGTATGGAGTTGGAAACGCCTCGGGACCTCACCGATCGACATATCTAGGATCCCTGCAGTCAAACCCTCAAGATTCTGCTCGATTGCTTCATAGTCATCTGCATCCCATCCTGCTACTACTACTGCTTCCCCTTGCCTCTGGACAGGGTATGTACCCGAGGGCCAAAATGGACCTACATCTGTATAGTCAGGATATTTTTGATTAGTCATTGGATTGAAAAACACATAAAAATATTTAATATTTTGAAAAAATTTACAAAAACACTATAAAAGAAAAATGTTTTTCTTACCTAGTTCCCCCCACTAAGAACCCTCAGGTAGCACTAAGTCGGGATCATTGCGAAAATCCATCTTGACATATGCATAGTCATCGATCATCAAGATATAAGGATCCAACCAATCGAAAAATGTGTTATTATATCTAATAATGGGGCTTGCCACATGTCAGGACATGAGATCACACCACTGCTTCATTCGTCGATCTCGTGGCACTAGTATATTCCAATCTACCTGTAAGTGAAAGTGAGGGACTCTTTCCAGGAACCAAAATGGATCCGTACCCAAACTATTTTAGATCCCCGTTCTTGCTCTTGGTCAACTGGCTCTTCATACTACGGAGAATCCCATCACACCAGTTGAACACACGAGGTTCCATGCATTCTATCGCATACTGAAAATAGCTCTGCAGAGCCATGTGTGGATAATCACCCCATTCCATATATGGAATGGTGAAAAGGATGGTTCTCAGGGTCAGATCATGAACCCCTTTGATAGCCACCTTACCCTTGCGTCGCTTAGCCCCGGGTTCACAATAGAGTCTTATGTATTCACTCATCGGTAAACCCCCACGTCGACCTCCTGTTAAGGTCACTTCCTCTCCACGATGGGACAAACATGTCAAGAAGTATATGTCTTCAATGTCCAGGGAGAGAACATGAACACCCACATAGAATACTTGTTGGCCCATGTCCCACATACAAACCAAATATTCCAACAGTCTTAGCTGGGCTCTCATGCCCTGGATCTTGAAGAATTTTAATAAACGACACTGTCGTAGGGAATTTATGGTACCTGGATCATTCAAATCCATTGCATCATCATATTCATGTTCTCTTTCTCTCCATTCTAACATTTTTTCAATCAAGATACCTGCATGGGGATGAAAGAGAGAAGTTATCACCTTCAATTATCATGATTTGGAATTCTTTTTGGTCCACCGTATCTTTTTCTTTTGGGTTTTATGCCTCCGTGACTGGGCCTTGGTTACTGAGTGGGGTTTTTGTAAGCCCCGATATAGGGCACCTGCGATAGCCCCAGTGCGTGCCTATAGTCCAAAACTTCACCCAAAAATTCATCTTTCAACCGATTAAAATGAATTTTAAACCATTAAAAAGGAAGAATACGAGGTACTTATTGTTTTCACACAAACTGTTCATTGAATGATCACTCAAGCTCTTCGCAATTGACCACTAAAATAAGAGGTGAAAAAGGGCTTTTGGACAAAGTTTTTGGTCAAATACAAATGAAATAGTGAAAATGAGTTCTTACCCCTATTTATCTCATTTTTTACTTTTTCTAAATATATTTTATCAAAAACCTAATAGTCTCATGAGTGTTGTTTCTCGTAGATGGGCAGACCAGGGTTCTGAACAATGAAGTATGGACAGTTTTTTGCGATTTGTTTGTCCTTTTCGTCACGTACATGATTACGTTTTAGGTTTTTTTTTTAGAAAAACCTCGAGCTTAGTATTTGTTCGTTCTCATGCTCAAAAAATGATGAGAATGTAACCAAGTATACATTTTTGGTCTTTTCGTACTCGTTATGGTAACACAAAAATAATGAAACTTACGGAGTAATATTTAAGTTATTTTTGTACTCCTTAAAAATGAAAAGATTGTTGAGCGACCTTGTTTTGTTCACGCTCGTAAAATTATTTGAATAAAACATTCAATGGGTGATAGTTTATCACTTTTTCAGTCCTATCGAACTATTTTACGAAAACGGAACTGAGAGAGTTCTCTTTTAAGTGTTTTTCCAGACTCTATAAACATGAAAAACCTTCGAGTTTTCTATCTTTGGACTCGTTAAACAAACATCAATAGACCCATATGGKACCGAACCACTCCTTCTTAGGGTTCGTTAAAAATACTCTGAGGGACTTGTCCGAAGGATGAGCTTACATCAACAAGCATATGTTATACTCCTCAAGCTTCCGTAAAAATAAAGAGGTACTCACCATAAATGGTGGGGGAAATTTTGGGAAAGAGATGTGTCTCTATATTTGTGTTAGTGGTAGTAAGAATTCCTCTTGAGCATGGCACCCCCTTTCATAATTTGAATCCAGGTTGTGAAATCTATTTGTCTCTCGTCCGACTTTCCACAAATTCATATCTTGGGTCGACTTTGATTCAATGTTGCCAAGACGAGTGTCCTGCCATTCATATGTTCAAGAGAAGTTCAACCAAGCCCTCTATTGAGTCGACCATCTGCAATTGTCGATTCCTATCATGTTGACCTTCCTTATGTCTATTCCAAATCATATTTGTACTTTTCTCTACCATAAATCTGTTACTTATTTCATGTCATTTGATGGGGGATACATCAAGGCCCTCCTGTGATGAGTCTTTTCCTGTCGAATTCAGCTCATTATCCAGGAACAAGACTTAGAAATTATTTAGTGCCTTAGAGCTTGCATGCCTCAATGGCAGGTTTCTTTGCTTTCAACAGTGGATTTACATCATTGATCCATGATCGAGATATTCCATTGAGTGTTCAAATTCAACTCATCTATTCACACTCATTGGATTGTACTATTGTACCTTGGAAGTCATTGACATCAATGGTGATTTCCCTCACGCTTGTTAATGGTTTTCATTATTGACCGGTAATCAAGTGGTTTCTAACCATGTTTGACTTCAACACATGTAATCACATGGCTATATTCATATTAACAGGTGACGGGATTGAAGACCTTGGACCTCATCATTTTTTTATTAAGGTTGCGATGGAGTATTTGTGATTTGAATTGGCACATAGATCCACTTTGTATGTTTTGTGGCTATGTATGTATCTAAGTCTTTCCGATACATAGATCCATGGTGTATTCCTGGTGGCTATGTAAAATTTTGATGACATTGATCCACAATGTATAATTGGTGGCCATGACTTATGATTTCAATCATTTATAGTCTGGACATGGGAATTCCTACTTCAGACATGGTGTAATATTGTGCGGATGATTGATTGTTTGCAGGTTCCTAATTGGTGTGCTCCTTGTTCCCGACACACACACACATTTTTACAAAGTATTTTGATTGTCACAAGTTCCAACCTCATACTTTGGGGGGCATTCTGTTACACATTATTTTGGTCACTCTAATGATGATATCACAGACATGTGTTCGGGCTCCTAACATGACTTTTTGCCTGAGAAAATAAACTTATTTCCTCCTCCATAAGGTTTCTTTTTAGAAAGGGTCAGCAAGCTACCCATATTACATAGTGAAAAAATCTGTCATTTCCGCAAGATTCTCTATGGTTAGCCCATGGGATTTCCATAGGCTTCTACATAGGTAGGGTGCTACAACGTTCCAAAGATAAAAGAAGAAAGAGGTTTCACGAATTTTCTAGAAGGGGAATCTTCTAAAATGTGAGGTGTCATCCATATGGTTGCCATCCTACTGGTTTCTCTAATTTGGTGGGATCATCCTCATCCTTTTAACCACTTCACCTTCTCCTATATAATCATGGGCTTCTCGTGGAAAAGGTTAAGCAAGAAGAAGCAAGATTAAGTAGAGAATTGATGAAAGAATAGGCTGAAGACTATGTGAAGAATCATGTTTTTAGTGATTCTTGAGGCCACCATTTTCCCATCAAGCTTTTGTGGATTATCTTCATGCGAATTTTAGAGAAAGTGTATGTGTGTGTTGGAACGAAGGACCACTAAAAGGGAACTTGCAACATCAAGGAATTTCAGTTGTATCTTCTAATTTTCATTAATATAATATGGTGGCACGTATCTTTCCCATAAAATGATTAGTATTTTATTACATGACTCCTTGATCACATGTTTAGGTTGTCATTGAATTCTACTATTTCTTCTTTCACATTGGTTGGTTTGTGTTTTCACGGATCCGATTCCATAAGAGTACTAGAGAGAAGAAGGGACAACAAAGATATAAGGAAGCGATTCATAAGGTATGCTATATATTCCTCTTTGGATAGTAAACTCAATGATCACAACTTAGGGAAAGCATCTTGTTCCATCTCATTTTGTTCTAGATCTAGGTGGATCTAGGGGGATTATTTCATGTCCGCATCTACTGATTTACCCGATAACATAGTGCATTGAGATAATTTTCCTCCTACTGGATCTTGTCAAATTTCTCTTGTTGTTCCAGCAGATCCAGGGTGTTGGATGCTTCTTCGTTGAGTGATTGGATGTTTACGCGCAAGTCCTCCAATGTTTGGTTTTGCCTTGAAATGATTCCCATACAATATCTAACCTCTCTGAATATTTTTGTGCATTATGTAGTCCTTTTATGAAAGGTTTCTCTTGTGTTGTTTCCTTACAAAATGATTTTCTCCATTTTCTCTTGTAGCTTCCTGGGTTGCAATTCATCTTCTCGCTTATTGTCGTGCAAGTGTACTTCACGATTTTATGCTCTCTCTACTAGCTCTGACCAGGCTAGCTGAAGTAATTATGTTTTCTCTACAAGCTCACTTATTGCACTGGATTTTGGCAGTTGAGGCACTGTCTTTCTGACTATTGTCTAGGCCTCTATGAGTTTTTCCTTTACCTTTTCTACCTTTTGTTCTTCCTCAATATTTGAATATTCCTCTTGCATTCGTTGTTGTTGTACAATGATTCCTTCTCTTTCCAGAACTAAACTTATCATCTAGCCTGATGGATCCTCTGCTCCAATTTCTCATTCAAGTCTTTGATTATTCCCATCAGATGTGTTGTTGGAAAGTGAGCGAGATCACCCGATGTAGGAGAAACATCCAGGGGTAATCATACTTGTAGTGGTAGTCCACTAGCCATCAAATGTTCGGATGGTCTATCCACCTCTTCTTCCCATGGGGATAGACCTTGCAGTTGATGTGAAAGTCTAGTATTCATAGTTGTTGGAAGTAGAGGGGAAACTTATGTCTTTTCCAGGAAAAGATGCAATAGTTTCATGCATCACTATGGATTTTGGAGTACTGGATCCAGTTGTTCTTTCAAAGATGTTGTGCTCTGGCCTAATGTTGTTTGGGTTTATTTTTGAATCAATTGTTCTCCTGCCTCTATTTGTAAAAAAACTTTTCTATTTTCTCTCCTGATGATGGGAATATCAACATTAACTGTTGAGAGAGGAATCTGGGTGCCTGGAACTTGGGGTATTGGATAAAGTGGTGGAATTTCTTGTTTTTGACTCTCTGTTGAAGGCAAAGTGCCCGTAATAGGTACTAACAAAGAAACTAGCTGGCTCAAGGCTTCAGTGGTCAGGGTAGTATGTTATGGTACATTCTCAGATGGGTCAGAGATATCCATCTGCATGGCCTTGGGCGAAGTGGGTTGCGATGGAATGATGGTGTCTTGTGCTAGACATGGGGCTTGTGGTGGCAATGAATCTTTCTCAATGATGATGTTTTTCTATCTTTGGATCATCTATGATGTTAATCGAAGTCTGGATAGTGCGAGGTGGATCTGGTACGAGGTACAACCATGGATACGGGCTGTAGGTTCAAGATTTTAATAGGGGAAATACATGTTTGAGGTTTTTTGGTCGAAACATACCCTATAAACATGGTGGATAGGATGTCATTGACATCCTTCCCTGTTATCACAACTTGTTCTGGGAGCTGCAGAAACATAAGAAGTTTCCTCTTCTTCCACTCTAGATGTTCCTGATCCTCTTCTTATTCTGAGTTTGATGGCATCTAGATCTTCTTCTTCTTTTCTACCTGGACAAAACTTGACCCCACTCCTTCTTCCTTCCCCTTCTTATTGAGGAGCTATGGTGGCAATAGATAATGCATGCCAAAATTGTGTGAGTTTCACTTAATAACAACCCATGACATGACTTCCTTGTCGAATGCTTCTTCATCCAGATAGAAGGGTAACGACCTCATATGGAATTCCTCATACTTCGCATGCCTCAACCAAACAAACGTGTAGTGTCGATTTAGCCCGAATGTGATGTTCCAGGTATTGATATTCAATGGTTCCTGTGATATGCACAACCAATGAGTTGCATCGATAAGTTGGTTGTACCACTTCAGGAACAATGCATTGTTGAACTCCATATTCTTGGAATCTGAACTTGTGTGTCAAGGTTCGAACATCTTGGCTAGGAGACCCTTGTATGCAGGGGACAATTGTCTTCATGTGGGTGATGTCCATTTCCACATGGAAAACGTGACTAATAGGTAGTCATGTGTAAATGTTCCTCATTTATCTTGAGCCTCCTCACATGCAACTAGGAGTTCATCTATTAGGTAGTTGCACCAGTTGAACACAACTCCATTTATGCAGAAGTATGATATGGAAAGGACATCTAAGGTAAATTCTCCCTTGTAGTACAAATGCATAAAATTGCTAGAAATCATGTAGCAAGCTATCCAAACCATCTTTGGTAGGATTGGGTCGATTTTGATTGTTCGTCCGACTCTCTGTGTATAGAATTTATCATACAGGCTGACTTCTCCCTTCTTCTTCCTAGGATTTCTTGCGCCATGGAAGAATTTTGAGATGTCCTCAAATTCGATGGATAGTCCGATGAGTTAGTGGATATCCTTAGCATGGATCATATATCTCCTATCAAGCCATACACTCCTAGAATGCACCCGACTGATCAAAAACTTGTTGCACTGTGAAAGCTCGCCCGTAGTTCCAAAAACTGGTAGATCCATGAGGTTCATGATGGTTGAATCAAACAATTTTATGAACTATGGATTTGACACAAAATGCATGCCTCCCATTGCATCAGGAGACAAGTCCTATAATACACTAATATTCATCTGCGGGAACGAGACTTGGTCCATCAGGTCAAGGTCGAGAAGTTTTACTTGCTCAACCTTTGCTTGATATCACCCATGATATCGACCTGGGGATCACATGAATCGTATGGAATTAATTATTTTGGAGCTGAGGTGCGACCTCCTGTTTCTCTTGGCATGTTGACTCTAGATTGGTTAGAAAAATTAGACAGACTGAGTAGGGGGCTCAAGGTCACGACTAGGGAGAAGGAGATCTCACAAGATAGATGAGAGTGCAGATAGCGCAAGACAAAATATAACTAATGGAAACAATGAGTCTCACTCATGAATTCACAAAATATTATACATGAGATAATGCAAGAGATCTGTAATTAATCCTAAGGACACTCATTATTAAACCATAAACACATTCTCAGGCTGAGGTGTCCGACAAGACTGATAATGGGGTAAGATATATAGGGTGATTATGGCCTTTAATGAATGAGTTGATAGGGACGTGGTCAACTTGAGGGCTTACCATTTTAACGGTTGAGGATCCCAGAGGGGATAGCGATGGAATCTACATGGATTGTGCATTTATGTCTTAACGAAAAGGTTTGATGGGTTACTGTAGCTACCATAAATCGTATGACTGGATAGAATGTGTGTGGCATATGGGATGTGATAAAGTTCATATTTTCCCCCACTCTGACCACAATTGGGGTCCTTGTCATATTTAATGACTTTATTTAATGTAATGGTGGCTATTTGGATATTGTGAAATCAAGTAAGATGTTTTTCACGAAAGAAATTCTTAGACTTGAAAAAAATATATGTCGTGGAGAAACAATGCACACTCCGACGTTATTAACTGAATTAAAGAAATTACAAGAAATCAAAATATAACTATTTTACATTCTCCTTTGGACTAGAGAAAAAGTCCTTTGGAAAAATGATGAGAAACATAAGGTTTTAGGCAGGAACCATTTGCCCATCCTGGTCGAAGGATACCATCCAATTTCCCTAGCTTGACTGCACCAAAGAGTCAGATTTCCAAAACTATGAATGGACCCAACTAATGCATGTGAAACATTTCTGGATGTTTCTGATATTAGTTGTCATAGAGGTTTACCTTATCCCCTTGCGTGAATATTTTGGAATTAATATTCTTGTCATGCAAAGATTTTTGTTTAGCTTTCTCAACTGTCTGATGAAAATATGGTAAAATTATTTATTCCTCAAGCTCTTGCAAGTCTTCAATCCTCTACACAACTTATTCATCATCTGTCATGTGTGTAACTTGTGCTATATAAATACTAGGGATAATAAATTTTGTAGGTACAACAACTTCTTTCCCATAAACCAACTGAAATGGAGTATACCTGCGTAGCTTATTCGTGGTAGTCCTGTAATCCCACAAGACTGCTGGAACTCTATCATCCTAGTCTTCCCTGTTTGCGCAACATACTTTTTTCATTCCTCTTTCCATATTTTTATTGAATTCCTCCATTGTACCATAAGCTTATGGATGGTAGGGATGACTCTTATGGTGTTGTATAAGGAATTATGTTATCAATGTTGCAATTGTGCTACTGATAAAGTGACTACCTTGTTCACTGGTCAAACTTCTAGGACATCCAAACTGAGTGATGACGCTCTCGAAGATAAATCTAGCAGCTGTATCTATTGAGTATTATTGAACTTCCTCTCCTTCAACCCATATTGTGAGGTAAGAAGTTGCGGTAATGATGTATCTATCCTTTGAATCCTTAGTCGGGGGGATGATCGGTCCAATAAAATAAACAACCCACTTCTCAAATGCCTGAAGTGGTCTAACTGGATGAAGGGGTAGTTCATCTCTCTGTAATGGCTTTCCTACTCTTTGGAATATGTCACAAGATCGATCATACTCCTTAGAATCTTTAAATAATGTAGTCCACCATAATCATTCTTAAATTATCTTCTGTGCAATAAATTTACCTCCAACATGTCCTCCCGTAACTCCATTGTGGAATTCCCACAGGATGTCCTATATTTCATAGTTCAAGGCACATCTCCTAAGGATGTTATCGAGTCCCAATTTCTAAAGTTGTCCTGAAATCATTCGATAGTCTGTTTCACAAACCACCATATGTCTCTTTTGGATTGTAGAGTAAGTTTTTGGGCAGGTCCCTGTACTAAGGAAGACAACAATGTCTTCAAGGTACTCTGGGATGGCCTCAATCCGAAATAGATCCACATCTAGGAGTTGGTAATCCACTACTCCACCACTTTCCCCTAACTCCAACATAGAAAGGTGATATGTAGATACAATGCATCTTCTTGGTTTGATAATTACTTCAAATGAAAACTCTTGAAAAAGCAGTATCCACTTGCAAATTCTTCCTTCAAGTACTGCTTTATTGACTAGGTACTTCAATGTAGAATGGTCAATAAAAAACTTGAAATGAGAGCGTAACCAGTAGTGTTTAAAATTTTGTCATGCATAAATCATAGATAGACCTTCCCTTTCGGTGGTTGTGTAGTTGTGTTCATCTTGCAAAATTTTTCTGTTGGAAAAGTAGATAGGGTGGTCCATATTCCATTCCCCTGGTTTCTCTAAAATGGCTCCTAGGGCAATTTTTGATGCATACACATGTACATGGAATTCAATTCCCCAATTGGGAAATATAAATATAGGTGCAATACTTAGTTTTTCTTTGAGAATTTCAAATTCTTTCCCACATTCTGGTGTCCACCGGAACAATTCATAATTCTTTAGCAATTTCTCTAGGGGTGCAATGATAGTTTCGTATCTTCTGATGAACCTACAGTAATATCATGTATGTATGAGTGTGGATCACAAACGTTTAGCACTTTTAGGTGGAGGCATGTTTAGAATGACTGCAACTTTAGCTGGGTCTACCAAGACTCCTTCTCTGCATACAATATGACCTAACATGTTTCCATGAGGTACACAAAAAATACACTTCCTTAGATTTAGAGATATCTGTATTTCATGAAATCTATCAAAAATTAACTAGAGTATCCCGATATGATGTTTTAACAGGTTGTATATCATCCAATCATCCATGTAGACTTCTACAAACTTGTGGATGAACTCTCAAAATGTTGTTATCACAATCCAAGAAAAAATAGCAGGGAAATTATTCAAGCCAAAGGGAATTACAGTGTATGTGAATGACCCCCATTCAGTTATGAATGTAGTCTTCTTCTTGTCTTCCTATACGATTCTAACTTGGTGATATCCTGAAAATTCGTCTGTAAACGAATAAGATTATTTCCCCGTAACCTGATCCAACACTTCGTCAATGAAAGGTGTTGGAAATGGATCATGCACACATGTAGAATTTAGACTTTTGTAGTCCATGTAGACCCGAATGTATTTTATACCTTTCTTTCTCTAGATAATTATGGAGATAATCCATTCTGCTTCTTCTATTGGGAAAAAAAGTATTGTCGCAAGCATTTTTCCCACTTCTTTCTTGACCTTCTCTTTTATTCTAGGATTAAGTTAGTATGGTCTGTGTTTCACGGGTCTTGAGTAGGGTTTCAACTAAATTTTCATTTCTCCCATGGCTCCTTTTATACCTTCCATTTCTGAGAACATTTTTGGAAACAAGTCCTCATACTCTCGCAATAGGCTGTGTACTTCATTCATAGTTTTCTCATCCCAATAATCTCCTATAGAATCTATATTATGATTCTTTTCACTCCCTATATTAACTTTTCACAACTTTAGAGGATGGTTATAGGAGCTATAGGTGTGAATAGGTATGGTATCATGAATCTCTCTACTACCTTTTGTTTCTTTAATGGATAAGTTTCTAAGTTCTTCTAAGTCATCAGTTTTTTCTAGGTCTTTCCCAACAATGTATCTTATTAATTTCAAGACCTAAACTAGACTGAAGAAAATGAACATGGTCAACACACACTACTGGAATTGATCTCTATTCGAAAATGTCAGTAAAAAACATTTCCCTGATTCTTTGAAGGATTGTGTTGAGCTTAGGGTACTTCCTTGTAAAGGAGAATTCCTTGCAAAATTGGTCTTGTAAGGTCTGCCACTAGTTTGTTTGTCTTCAGGTCTCCTCGTGTATATACCAGGACTTTGGGATTGGCCCCAACAAATGGAGAAATACCTGAAGCCATAGGTGAGAGGGTACTTTCACAACTGTCCACTGCTTTAAGCAATGTTAAATATCCACTTTAGGGTCATACCATCCATCGAAAAATTGTGCATCTTGCAAATCTATATTCATATCTTATTTCAGCTGATCCCTACTTTTGAATCAACATTGGATGGATATTTTTGTGTTTTCCCAATCCGTAATAAAGGTTTTATGGGTGGCCCACCATCTAGAGGGGGTATCTTGCAAGGCTACGTCAAGAATGAAGATCCTTTGATCTATCATTATTTTCTCTTCTATGCTGGTAAGAAAATTGTGTACCTTTGAGGTACCATTATATGTTGGGTGTTCTCTGACCTTGGTTTCAATCCATCTCGTTGTCCTGACAATTGTGCATCATCTTGAGAATCACTCATATGAACCCTGCTACCAACCGCCAAACGCTAATTTTGAATCCTCATCAACAAAATGTATGATTCTCCAACTTATCGATCCATATGCAATGGGATTTATGTAATTTGGTCTCGTTCATGTTGTTATGGTGTATAATTGGTCAATAGAATATCATTCCATATTGTGGTCCACTGGCTCAATATATCTAGGCCATAAAAATGGATCTAAGGGCTGAACTAATTTTATATCATCTACTTCAAACATCATGGTGTCCCTCTTTATATCAATGATAGCATAGTTGTCATATTCCTAATCAATTATGAGAAGAGAAGGGTAGGGATCCTTATATCCGATGATTTCAATTACCTAAAAATCGATTGTGGTCTTAACTCCCGCAACATCTATTTCCACATTTTCCAGCCTTCCTACTGGGAAAATGTAGTATTGGTTTGCCATTCTTAGATAGATGGGTAAATATACTAAATGAGGCATTCCCAAAGCTTCCCAGGTCTTTTTGGGTAGGATGTTAACATCGGATACCAAATCTAGCTTGACATATTTGATTTAAAAATCATCTAGTTGGGCTTCTAACCTAAATTCTTTTATTGTTCGTACCTTTCTTATTTGTACTCTTTGGGTATTACTCTTAGGGAGGTTGGTCCTTACTATGGATTCTGGATTTCCCTCATTTCCCAGTATTAGGTACAGGGTGTTGCGTAACTTCTCCGTAATTTGGTCATCCCCTAGGATATCAAAGAACAATTGAAACCAAAGATTGATTACACTTTGAGACTGCTTAGGGTGTCTCCTTGGAATTGCATAATTTCTAGGTGTCGGTGGTGAGGTAGGGGATTGCACAAGGTTAGGTTGACAGGATAGTTTAAGGGGATTATCCATTATTTCTAAAGTGGGGATGCTCTTAAATATTTCTATTGCATTTTTGAAAAAACACTTTTGTTTCATTGGGTCATACCTGTCATCTTTGGGAACAACTTTCTGAATCTTGGGTTGACTATCTGCACTCATCCTAGTTTTATATCCTCCAGAGTAATGATTTTAATATTAGGTAGCTTTTTGTTGATTCCTCTTTTTAATTTTGAGCTTATGGCTCCTCGTTGACAAACCTGATCCTCCCATTTCGCGATTAGCTCTGGGAAGTCTTCATTTGTGTGCCCATTATTCCTGCAGTGAGAGCAGCATGGTCATCTTGGGAAAGGGAATTCTTTATCCAGGTGACTTTGTTCATTGCAATTGTAAAATTGGCTCAACCCTCTCCCTCCATTTCTCCGTCCTCTGAATCCCCCTCCCTGGCCTCTTCTAGGTCCTTGGGGGTTTCATTTATTTTGGATGTTGTCTGGTCTAATCTGTCAACAAGTACATCCAACACTCTACATTTATTTGTAGAATGGGTCATATATGTGCATAAATCACAATGTATTGTATTTGGAGTAGTCATATACTTATGCATAATAGGACACTTCCTCGGTGCATGCCTATATGTCCGGAAAATATCACAATACTCAGTTGTCTGAGACGTTTGAGTGCACGTGAAGGTATTGTATATCCCTGGTGTATGGAATGGTGGAGTCGTAGATACTTTCGAAAATCATCCCATTGGTCCTGAAGACGGTCCTATCGGATTTTGAGGAGGTCCCATTCCCCTCATGCATGAACATTAATTTTCTAGATGACCTTTTGTGTAGCATCCTGTGCACAAACCCTGAGGTTGTCCTAGTATTGGTGTAGTTCATTCTTGAATCTTTTCCATTAGCGCCAATATGTTTCCCTGGAGTTGCGACAAATTTGCATCTACTAGAGGCTTGGTCATCCTCAGATTTCCTGGATAACCTGTCATGTCTTTGATATTCATCGACTACTCCAAGGAGTCTCTTAATGTGACTATCCACTATCTTGTTAAAGGAATTCTTGTCAGAGGTACTAATCCTTGGATGTACCATTCCCTCTGGTGATCTTCGTGAATTGGATGCGCTAGTCTCCCAATTGAATATTTAAATTTTTGGTTGTACTCCTAGGCAGATTCACCTTCCCTTTGTTGAATCTCTCGTAACTCGAAGAGAGCCTATTGCTCTGACTGAGGTAGTTTGAATTCAGCAATGAAATTCAAACTCAATTGGCCAAGGGTGAATGCTTGTCCTTGCACCCCTGGTTCAATATCCTTCATGTACCATTTGAGAGAAAAACCCCTCAAGGTAGTCTAAAAATATACTAACTTGTTTGCATTGAGAGTCCCTCTGGACCTCTGGATGGCCTCACATAAGAACCAATGTTTCTCTATGTTATAACCTAGGTTTGCATCCCCTAATTCTCCTCTTCTTTCACCATTTCGTCATCATTTTTGTTTTTTGATTGGTTCTCCCTTTACTAAGTATCTTGGTCCTTATTCATTTTTGAGTTGTTGCACATGTTTGTCTCTATTTATCGAAGCATAAATATATGTTTGATTGGGTTCAAATTAACTGTCATCATATTTTCCCATTGATTAATCTCACCACAGGTCCACCAAGTCTTTGTGCATACATAGGAAACGCCCATGGATAAACGCAGCCGCTTAGAACGGTCATATTTGGGACAAGGTTGCCGAAATTAACAGGGGAAAGTTTCAACGATGGATATCTATCAAGCGAATCAGATCGAGGGTTGTCATCCATTTCGGGGTGAAGAATCATGCATAGTTTAACATCAAGAGTCATCAGAACTACCAAACTTTTGAAGACCCGAAGAGAATCTGGGATGTTCATCTACCATGACATGCGACGAAAAATCATCTACTTCGGTGATTTTCACTTTGGGATTTTTCCAAGCACAAACATTCAAAACTCTTGAAGAGCCAAAGACCCGAAGTTTCGAAATGAATCTGGACCACTCATCAGCGACGAAACGTGGAAGCAGATCATGTCACTTCAGGGGTTTTACTCTAGAAGATTTTCATGTTTCAAATTTGAAAGTCCAAAAGAGATGAAATGCCAAAAGTATGAAAAGAATCTGGACCATTCATCGGTCGCGACATGTGGAAAAAGATCATTTACTTCGGGGATTTTCCTCCGGGATATTTTCAGGTTTCACATTCGAAAGTCTCGGAGAACCAAAGACCCGAAGTCCCGAAGTAAATCTAGACCATCCATCAGACGGGACATGTGGTGATAGATAAGTTTCTTCGGAGATTCTCCTATGGGAGTTTTCCAAGCACAAACATTTGAAACTCTCGAAGATCCAAAGACCCAAATTTCTAAAATGAATCTGGACCGCTCATCAGCGACGACACATGGAAGAAGATCACATAACTTTGGGGATTTTCCTCCAAAATATTTTCATGTTTCACATTCGAAAGTCCTGAAGCCTGGACCTCCAAAGTAAATATGGACCATCCATATTTTAGGAGCACGTGGAGGCAGATCATCCACTTCGGCGATCTTCCCTCCGGGATATTTTCACTCTTAAACATTTTAAACTCTCGAAGCCCGGAGTACTGAAGAACGTGACAACCATCATTTGAGGCACATGGTGCTCTCATTGGTCATAACACGTGGTGCACTCATCAGTCAGGACACATGGCACTCATTCCGGGTCATTTTGGTTGTGTCATTTACTCGTTTCCACTTGACACGTGTCACCCCTCTTTTCACTACACGTCAATATCCATGACATCACATGATGCCAGGCCACCACATCACTCTAGCCTTTTGTCTATGGGCATTTTCCACACTTAACATGCATAAACTCTCGAAGTCCCGTAACAAATACTCTCGAAGTAAGAATGGACCATTGATCTCAATTCAAGAAGAACCTTCGATTATTCCAGTAGATAGTACCTCCTGGATCATAGATCGTAAGAATATAAATGACCATACTTCATTGTGGGGACACAAACTACTCGGATGTTAATTTTATAGAGAGGTCCTGCAATTTGAACCACGATATTGTTGGAAGGGTACGTGGAAGCTTGTGGGGAATTGTGGGCCCAAAGGTAGTGTGGACCCAAACCACCCTCAATGACTTCCAAAACCATGTTCTCATCCCAATCACTACTCTTGCTCCTCTCACCACCTGACACTTTTCCTCCACTCGCCTCTATTGTATTCACATATCCTATCACCTCTCGACATTTGTCTTCACATGTCATCTATCCTCGCATCCACTCATCCCATCTACCAATTGGGTGCTCACCTCTGCATCTCCCTTCATGATCGATGGGCCATCAACCATTCTAGCGAAGATATATAGCAGGTACACATGGAAGTTGACGGGGTCAATGCAAAATGCTCTTAGCTTCTGAAATCTCAGACACAAAGGGAGAGTTAAGTCTCAGTCATAGGTCGGCGCAGATTAGTTCCAGAACACTTCAGTGGGCTTTTCTCACATAGCCAGTTATCTCCAGTAGCCTCCAACAACTCGCATACATGCCATCGCTTGAAAACATATATCTTCTCTGTCACTCCGAGGCCCATTTTCAGACATTCAGTTCCTTCAACATGCATCAGTTCTTTCTTAGAGGCAATAGTAGTTTTATTTTGAGTAAGTCCAACATTTTCCTATATTAGATGCAAGAGTGGCCTTCTGTGTGAGATAAGAACCACTCTTGCTGATTAAATTTAGCATCTTAGTGCAGTTAATAATTTGTTTAACGAACAATCCCCTAAGGACAAGATCTTATGCAACTCTTTTAAATAGTCATTTTTGGGATATTGTAAGGGTCGGATTTTTTAGGAAAGAATAACAATACAACAGACTGGTTGGACCCATTTATGCATGGATTAAAGCTCTCTACCTAGTGAACATACTCTTGATGACAGTGATTCGTTCAACTCTTCATGTGCTTTTATTGTTATCTTGAATACAATTTTTGATTTGTGCAACATACATTTCATTTCCTTTCAGCTATTGTATGACTTATTTTTATTGATGTGCAACCTATCAGACAACTAATGCTTTGGTGAATATTTGTTTTCTGCAACCTGTGGGAGTTATTGTGTTTTGATACATGTTTAATGTCTTGAAATGATATTTTAAGTATTGAACTTCTTGCAGAAGATTATTCATTGAGTAGTTTGTTGTTTCTCTATGTTTTCTATTATTTCATCATTCTATCATTAGTGCTCCATTAGACAAGGAGGGCCCTCATCCATATCGTTCTTCCAACCCAACTTTGCCTTTGTCTTGATAGAATAACCCTCTGACCAACCAACAAAAAGTTAAATAAACAATCATTCTAAACTGATAGGTGGCCTAGATTTTCCCTTTAGCAGTCAGGTACAGACCTTAGGACCAACACTCTACATCCTCGTCCCCTTTACACTAGACTATTTGGGTATTGGGTGATCGATCCTCCCATATTTCCATCCATTATGGGTCTCACTTCTTCTATTAGAATGAAACCTAATGGTTATGTTTGTGATATGCATGGGGATCCCAATATCCTCCATACATTTACACTCACAGATTGGATCTGACTAACTGGATGTGATGGAATAGAAATAGCATAAGTAGGAGGCATAGAATTTACCATGGGTATAGATGATAGTTGGGGGGAAGGTGATTTAGGGCTAGTTCCACTATCTTCTAGGAGGGTTTCTTTGATTTGGGGGGTTCCGTTTTCTTCCTATGGAGCAACCTTCTCTGCCTGATTCATGATGTTTCCTGATATCGAGGCTGAATATTCTTGATCACCCGAAAGGTTCATACCTACTTCATCTTCCCTTCTCCAAAATATTCTTATCATCCACCCATCTAGGGACTCCTTCTTCTCTGCACTTCTGTCTATTGTAATCTTAGACTGGCCAATATTTCTTGTCTTCTTACCTTGCTCAACTCTTCCTTCTTTCCTTCATCTATTCCTCTAGATCTGATTTATTTTTTCAACATCTCGGACTGCTTCATTGTTTTCTTTACCTTTCTGTGCCACCACTTCTCAACAATGGAGACTCTCCTTAAGGCTTGCTCATTTCTTGCATTTGTTTCTTGATCTTCCCCCATTTGTCAAATAACCCTTTCCCCTTATTAGGTCATCATCGTACCCCAAAATCACCCTACCCCAAAAGTAGGTTTTTAGGATGCCATCTCAGACGAGGGAATATTTATCATCCCCTCCTCCATAAAGAATACTTTGATCCATAGGGGAATTTCCCTTAATAGTCTTCAGTGTGCACCTTTCTTGAAAATTTCTTCCACTCGTGAAAAATATTGGTGATTCTCAGTTGTGAGTTCAATGATGTGTCCCTCCAAAGTTGTATTAACCCAAAAATTGACTTCTCGTGTGACATGGTGATCCAACTAATGAAGTGTTGTGATATTCTCTCTATCCCAAGTGCAGGTCTTCTTGACAGATTCTTGGAATTCTAGAGCTTCTTGGAGCCGATCTATCTAATGGAATAGTTCTTCTGGGGATTTTACCTAGAATATCTCATATTGGTCGCTCGATATTTCTAAATAAAAGACAAAATATCTTGTAACCTTCTCAATTTTACCTCGCAACTTCGCTTCCTTTCATATAAAGGCCTCACAATTTCATTCCCACCATTTCTAAATATCAGATATACAGATCCGTGAAATAATTCTCCTCACAGGTTCCCTTTTAAAACACAGGTCCCGACAACAGAACCATTTTGTTGGCGCAAAAGTGATCAGACTAGGATCCTTTTCAAGTTACCAACAAAAGGTACCAAAGTGGTCTATAGTGCTTGAATTTTCATCTTCCTGGGAGGGAAGAATTATCACCCGAAGGGAAATCGAGACGAGAAAGAGAGGGAAGGGTAAGGAGAATACTTAGACAGATCTCAGAGTGATCAAGATTCATATTAGTATTGCGCAAGATAGATTAAACTTGTAGCAGTTTTGAACATTTCCTAACTAAGAATAAAGAGAATAGGGTTGTGTCAACATTCATAATGAAGCAATTTAAGTATATCAGACATAAAATATAATACAGAGAAACAATTAATACATTCAGGAGACTAAGTACACAGAATATATTCAAAATTTGGGCCTCAATTATATTAGCATATAAGGTTCTTCTCACAACTCGATTTTCATACATAAGTAATCATAGGATGATCCTCATCAAATATGAGACAATGTTACAGCCTCTTTCTCCTCTACATATAAACTGATACAAAATGTTGATACATTGATAGTCTGGTTCTTACCCATATCTCCAAGACTCAACTATGTGAATAGTATGGACCATTACAATAGTGACTCTCGTCACAAAAACAAAAACAATAACAATCCCATACCAACAACCCTTTTACAATCATATCAGTCTCATATATATAATATGATATTTAATTTTGCTAGTTGAGAACCCGAGAGTTATCTCTTCTTCTTGATCTTGTTGCAACTTCTTTCCTCAAAATTGATGTTGAGTTGTCCTTCCAACCGCTTTATGTTTCTTTCTTTAGTCTGTTATCTAGATCCTCAACATATTGTGTAACTTATGTTCTCCAAAATGAAGTTGTATCATATATTGCACAACTTATATTCATCAAAACGAAGTGCCCAACACATATCCCTTGGGACAGAGTGGTCGTTGGTCACCTCTAATATAGTTCATTCTAACTAGCCTATACATATCTAGTCATGAAAATTACAGAGTTCATATACCCAATTTGTGATCCTCATAATGACCCAAACATACTAAAAGGGGGGGAATTTTAATTCAGAAATACCTCTTACCAACCCACGGTCCCTAAACATGTTGCATAAGCCTAATATATCACAAGTTTTGTTATCACCCCTTATCCACATAACAAACTTGAATCCTCACTACATTTAACACAATTGACTCTAAAAAGGGCCAGGGTTACATTATCGTATGTCTCTAGTTAATTTAAATAGGTAAAAGGGCCCACCGTGTGATAGACTAAGGGGAACCAATTTTTATGAGTAGTTTTTAGTCAAATTAGTTGAATTGAACATAGGTTGGAATTTTTATTTATTTGTATAATAACGTGTTCATGTTTTCCTTTGACTATTTTTACTGGAAAAATCGGTAAGTGTGGACACAAACTAATCTCCCTAACTTCAACAAGAAGTTAGAACAAAACATAGCAGAATACAAACTTCTCCTTAGATTTCATTGTAATGTAAACTAGTTCAATGAGGGATAAAGGACATAATATTTAAGCATCGTTTGATCCTTCCTAGTGTTGTCCTTTATCCATCCTTATATTTGTGGGATGTTGAACCTGGTTAAGAAGCACAAACCAACAAAGAGAGAGAGATAAATGATATATATTGCAATAAAACCTATGCATAAGATCAAGGATTTATGCAATAAAAATGGAGACACTTTTATAGGGAATAAATCTATCACTGCATTATATTGATGAAAGTGGAGAATACAACCTATGCCTTGATGTTTCAAGGTCCCTTCCAATGGCTCTTTTCCTCGACACACACACCTTTTCTCCAATGACTTTGATGAAGAGTATTCACAACCCGACTTGGAAAGATAAAGAAAATCTATCACAAGTAAAATCTTAAGCATAATTCTTCATGCATAAGCCAACCTAACTTTTCCCATTAGAGATCCCTCTTTATATAGAGTGAAGAGGGATGTATGAAGAGATTAGGATGATCCCACTAAATCAAAGCAACAAGTGAGATCCAAACTGATTGGAGGCCACCTCATCCTTCCGACGATTCCATTCTAGAACCTTCAAGAATTTCACCTTTTTATTTTACTTGAGCATCGTCGCACCCTAAAAACAAGAAACCTATGACCACGCCACATTCCACTGTGGTGCAACATGTGATGATCAAGTATCGTCACACCCTTAACATTTGGCAAGGTGCAACGATATTCTTTAGTAGGATTTTCAATAAAGGAAAGATGATTCTATTTCCCATGGAGAAAGTCTTATTTCTTCAATAGTTTCATGGAATAGAGAAGTAAGCAATACACATATCATCGGTGATCACAAGGGTGACCAAAATAATGTGTAACATAACGCCCCCCAAAGTATGAAGTTGGTACATGTGATAGTTGAAATACTTTGTAGAATGTGTGTGTCGAGAAAAAGAAGCACATCGGTCAAAAACGTGCAAACAAACAAGCATCTGCATAATAATATACAATTTACTGAGGTAGGCATTCCCATACTCGGACTACAAGTGACTCTAATCATAAGTTTCAAGTGAGTCATGGCCACCAATCATACACTGTGTGTCCATGTCATTATGATTCAACATAGCCAAGAGAAGTACACTATGGATCTATGCATCAGTACAAAGTTATGAATACTCCATCAAAACCTAGATCTATGTGATAGTATCCAGAGTCTTCATTTCCATCGTCCTGAAGTACGAATCTATCCATGTGATTACATGTATCGAAGTCGAACATGGTAGAAACCACTTTATTACCAGTAATTAATGGGTATCGTTAACAAGTGAGAGGGAAATCACCATTGATGTCAATGACCCCCAAGGTATTCTAGTACAATCCAACGATTGTGAATTAATGAGTTGAAGTCGAACACTCAATGGAATTTTTGATGCAACACCCCTACCTCAATAGGTTCTGTGTGACCTCTCGGTCTATAGATCATTCTTAATTTCCCTTGAACCGAAATAGAACCTTGATTCCCAGTTGGAATATTCAATATGTATAAACACATGTCCTTCTTAGAAGTTATGCCTGTGCAAGCAAGTGCTAGGCATGAACCTCCACTCCATGTGACCAATACCTTTATCCGAAAAGGTGTTTCAGGTTTCACGACTTCGTGATCTCTATTGTGAGACCCTCTAACTCCTTTGACTATGGAAATCCTGAAAATGGGCTAACGGATCTTTAACCCTTCATTTATGCCTCAACCATGTGACCTCAGTCACGTCCTAAGGTTCACCTCTGAGTGCATCGGGATTTTTCAACTCGTGAGTTCATGATGTGACTCTTCTCCTTTTCCCCGAATTCTGAACTCGTGACTTCTTCTCCTCAGATCCATGGCCCTGAGCTTCCCACGATCTGATGGTCTAGATTGTATCGAAATTTCACGTATCAGGATTTCGTAATTCAATACCTCCAAGTCATGACCTTCTCCACAATCCACTCCCGAAATGTCAAAATATGCAATCGCAAGATCTACAACTCACATTGATTCAAATCTAACGGTGACTATTCCTCCTAAGCTTCCGAGTGTTGATAGAAACTTGGCCTTAACTTCTCCACTGATCGACTAGATCCAATGGTCCATGGAGAATTGGTAGTTCTCCCTATGAGAATTTCAACTTTCCATTCAAGTTCTCGATGCTCCTGGCCAGACAACTCGACATCTCCTTTTGAGATTGATTCCCGTGAGGTAACTCCAACCCTCATCTTCCCTTCGAATTCTTTGAAGTCTCTGTCCCTCCTAATCTTATTTCTTACTACAAACTCAAGGATTCCAAGATATTCTTACACGCAATCCTTGTGACATTCATGATAATCTCTGATTATCTAAACTTCCCAGTTTTGCGCACTCCTTGCGACAAAATTTATTCAACCACTCATTGGGTTGGAATAGTCTAAGACTTCAACCTTCCTACACACACCTTTCACATCTCTGTGCTATACTCACACTTCTAATGGTATGAGAACAACACTATCTCTCCTGATCTTTTTTGAGGTAAGACTCAGAAATTTTCAATGCACTCCTTATGGACCTTCGTTGCACTCCTTGCAGGAATTATCAGGACGAAAAACAATTGAAACTCATACTCTCCCTCTTACAGACTTCATACATTCAACATGGAATTATATACATACACACATCATTGAAACAAATTCATAACAAAGTATATAAACAAACTCTAAACATACCATTCAGTAGATGCAAAAAGTATCCATCACAACACCATGAAATTGAGTCATATCAAGCTTATATTAACTCAAGCATTCTTGTACATGGTATCTATAGAAAAAATTGTCTGCTTATACAACTTCTACAATCTTTGTTCTTCTCTGCTCTCCTATTCTCTTTCTCTACAACTCTATTCTTGCAATTGAGAATAATTATACATTACAATACATACGAGGGATCTTTCTAGAGTTTTCCATCCTACAACATTTAGCTATCTAATCGAATTAAAGCTTACATCTACTTTATATTTATTACAATAAATGCCTTCATCCAATAGATGAGAGAGAACGCTCAAGATATGTGTTACAATATCCAAACCATAAAATATTTTTTTTATTTTTTTTTAGATATTACATTAATGCTTAATCTTTTCAAATTCAAAACATTCTCAAAATGTGGACTGGTGCATATCCAGTTGTCCTTCCTCTTTGTTTGCTTTGCTGGCTTGCGATGCTCCTGCATCATACTCCTCTGGATGAAAAAAATCATGGGCTCATGTCCATGAGCTCCTACACTATATGTCCATGTTTCTAGATCTCCACTTCGCTTTCCCAATTGGCCCCTTCAATCGGGTGTCCTTTCAATTTTACCAAGTATTCAAAATACGTCTTTCTCTGGGTCTTCTTGCAAACTCTCCGATGAATGATCTTTTCCATCTACAAATTTTTAGCTACAGGAATCTGTTTGACCCATTGAACTTCTTTCTATTTCTCTTCTCCATCTGCTTCATCTGTTCTGTAAGGATACAAATATGCTATGTTGAATATGGGTGATAATCCCACATCATCTGGAAATTCTATCTCATAATCATTTGCCTCAAACCTTCTCAGAATCTTACACGGACTTATCTTTTTCATTTTCAACTTATTATACATTCCCCTTCGGAATATTTCCTTTCTTTTATGCACTAAGATGAAGTCTCCCACTTCGAACTAAAAGTCTCTCCTTTGTTGATCTTCCCTGCACTTGTATTCCTGGTTTGAACTCTGCAGTCACTCTTTAATCTTGTTGTGAAGCTCTTGCATTTTTGCTGCAAAATATTCTACTCCAGCACTTATGAACTCATGTTGCTCCAAGTCTCTCAACTTAGATATGCCTCTTGGATTCATTCCATACATTATATGGAATGGGCTTTGTCCTGTGCTCTGGTTAGGTGAGTCATTATAAGAAAATTCCACTTGCGTAAGAATCTGATCCCACTGACTGTGATGTTCAGCTACTAAACTTCTCAACAAGTCCCCTAAACTTTGATTTACTACCTCAGTTTGCCCATATGTATGAGGGTGATATGTTGAGCTAAAA
>SNQJ01S0040414.1:29895-48618 GCA_010110895.2 Picea sitchensis
TTTTTTACCAATACGATTATGGATCCGCAGTGTATTTTATGGCGGCCATATCTTGCAAGTCTTGATCACCCAAGCATAGGTATGCCTGCCTTGGGTTTTGGAATATGTCATGATATTTGTCGGATGTTTATGTGCAGCTTTCATCAGGTTCTCCGAGTATATACCCTTGCTTGAACGTCTGCAAAGTATTTCAGTCATCAGTTTGTATCTTCTGACTTCATACTTTGGGGGGCATTCTGTTACAGGTCAAAATTGCTAAGTGTCGCATTGTCCCTTTCAATCGTCGTAAGTGTCGCATCTTCCCTACAACTTTTGTAAGTGTCGCAAGTTGATCACTAGTGTCACAAATGATGTTCAGACATGATTTCATAATAACGACACTAAGGAGGCACTTATGACACCTCATATGACTGATTTGAAAATCAAGAACTGGTCTACTGGAATCAAATAACTCTTGACACCTGAAAGAGGCCCTAAACCATTGGTTTGGAGGGGGAACGCTCCCCTACTATAGCTGCAGAAGCACTGGCGCTCCTCTACTATGATTCAAGCAATGTTATAACGCCCCTTAGGCCCTTCTGGAGGAGCGCTTCTCATCTTAAGAGTGTTGGCACTTTCCCAAGGCACACCAGGAGCGCTACAACGCTCTGATACCCCTTTTGGGGGAGCACTCCCTATTCTGGGTCAATTGTTAGCCCGTTGAGTCGAATGAGGAAGAGATCATTCGAGATTAGAAGGTAGTTGTGCTCAAATTCTTGATTTCATCAAAAGATCCCTGATCTAAGGAGAAGGTCCCCAACTGGTTCTAAACATAACTCAAGAGGTTAGGCCCCTCTCAACCTATATAAACAAGCTCTGTGATGGTGGAAAGGGGGAAGAACTGAACATATGAAACTTATGATCTCGGAGGAAACTGACAGTCAGCCAAATGAGAGTGATTAGTGAAGCTGTTGTTATCCAGGTTGTGGATCTTTCAGGAAAGGGTTAGATGAAGAGGACTTGACGAAGCTGTCGCATTCGCATCTACGATTGTAAGTACTGCTGTCATTTTTCTCATTAATATGACATGCTTGGCCTGTTTCTTTCTAGTTTGTGTCTGATATCACATGAACTTATCATTTATTGATGGATCTGTTTTCAAGATAATGTCAATAGAGTAGGAAGTGGTCGTATCTAGTTTTGTCCACAAACCTCAGCGAGGAGCAAAAGATTGGAGCGCAACTCGGAGTGTGCAGGGACAAACGTCGATTAAAAGGTACTTCTGTTATCCTCCCTTCTCATGCATTAGTTTAGATAGATTTGAAAGGAAGTCAGTATCCACGTTAAGCATTTTTCTGTCTAGGTTTAAGGTCAAGCTCTAGAGGTCATCTACTTGTCCGCAGGCAGATTTTCCTACAACAATTTTTATCGAGGGTAACCCCTTACTATTATCGAATGAATTTAGACATGTCAACAGAGCATTAATCTAGTAATAATAAATCTAGGGTGTAAGGAAATAAATTGAATAATAAAATATTTCATAATATTACAAGATCTATAGTGATGAACTATCCCAATGGTATATCCATGATATTGTATAGATCACATAATGTGGGTTTATTTAAGATTCATAGGGAGAAGACTAGTGTTCATGAAAAAAAATTCCTCGGAAAGTGAGAGTGTTATCATTTGGGTTTCTCTGAAAGTGTTTACACCATGCTAGGGGTTTTCTTCATCTGATGTGGGGTGCATGGTGAAACCCTATCCCCTTGTTGTACATTAGAATGTTTTGGTTGTCTTACATTTGGAGAGATTATTATAGATCAATGATTGTCCTTAGGATGTGTTATAGGAGGATCACTTCTCATGAAGGTAATTATCTCATGTTGCAATTGACATCTTCTACATTGACGCATGTTACAAAGAATAGGTGTTTTGTATAGGAGGTTGAAATATCTTTTGAAGGACCACTAGACATGAGGAAGAAGTGTGCTTGGAACTAGGAGCTCAGGACCATGTGGCATATAGGTTGAGGTGGTGTTCTTGGATTGAGAGAGTCTTACTTGAATCATATTATGTTGGAGGTTTCAAGTGGACTTAGTTACACACAACAGAATAGGAGTGTTGAGCTTAGCAACATCCAACCATGTGATGATGAGTGATTGACATTTGGAAGCATATATTGGAAAGTACTCCACTTAGGAGGTGGTTCCAACCACCTAGTAACATGTACTCACTTGGTAGAGGAATATTGTGCTTATATGCCTAGTGTAGTGACTTACAGTGTTGAAATATTGTAACTGCGAAGAATATTCTAAATATAATTGAGTTATTATCATGTAGATCAATCCCCTTTTGTGGATTGATCATGTCGAGACTTATGTATGACCAAATCCCCTTTTGTGGATTGTTCAAACCCTAATCAAATGATGCCAATTGATAAGTCATCCCTTAGGTCTAATTAAAGTGGTTTTAGCCACTAGTTGAAGAAGTCAGCCCTGCCTAATGAAGAGACACAACTCTAGCGCTCCTTGGCTAGTATAAATAAGAGAGGCTAGTGCCTCATTCAACTCACTGACTCAAGTCACTCATATAGTGGGAAATTTTGAAGGAAGTTGCAGTTAGACGAAGGAGAAGAGAGAGGTGCATTGCTCAGTCTTGGATATTCTTTAGTGTTTGGTATTTTATCTTGCATTGTATTGGCAATCTATTACAAGGAAAATTTTTATGGGTTTTCTCCCCCATGAGGGTTTCCCAGGATAAAATGTTGTGTACCTTGTGATTGTGTTTCTTTTAGTGATCTTGATTATGTTATTATTGTCTATAAAATTGAAAAGAACCTAATAACATCTCTAAATTTAACATGGTTTTGGAGCTTGACTGAATAGAGCACCTTTCACTAGGTAACCAAAAACGTCATTGTTGTTGTACAAGAAAATTAGGGGGTTTTTTTGGAGGATAATTCCAGCCTAAAAACCATCTAGGGAAGTGCGTCCTAGCCTATCAAACTCATTGGCAACATGAGTGCACCTTTTCAGTGGCCAGAGCCTCCAAAAATTGAAACCCTAGTTTTCACTGATACCAGAAAACCATGAGACCAGAACCAGTACCAGTCCAGATTTGTGTAGGCTCGGTTTCAAGGGGTAAAATTTGTTTTTTTTGAAAACAGACTTCACCATCCTACTCACCTAGGCCCAGTGCACCTCCTAGTAAGTTCAGATTCAATTTCTGAGGACTTTCAATTTTTTTTCTTTTTCCAAGCTCCAGGTCAAGATGTTTGTAAGAACCAAGCTTGTTGACAAGTTAGAAGGTGTGGATAACTTCCATGCCTGGAAGTTTATGATTTCACTCATTCTTGAAGATAATGATCTTGCAAAGTTCATAAAGGAAAATGCATCAAAACCCGTAGAAGTTGCAACTAAAGCAGAGTACAACAAGGATATAGTTAGGGCTAAAAGAATCATTGCAGACTCTATTAAAGATCACTTGATCCCTCAAGTGGCTTCTAAGAACACTCCAAAAGAGATGTTTTATGCCCTAACCAGAATGTATGAAGGAAAGAACATTAATCAAAAGATGAACTAGAACCCAACTCAAGAATACAAAGATGCAGAAACAAGAAATAGTTCATGATTATTTCTCTAGCATTTCTCAATTCAAGGAACAACTAGAATCAATTGGAGACAACCTAGATGAATATGAACTCATAATGACAAGTCTTAATATTCTCTCAAGACCTTGGGATCCCTTCATCCAAACTGTTTGTGCAATAAAGAAGAAACTACAACTTGACATTCTTTGGGAAGAATGTGTTCAAGAAGAAGCAAGAGTAGCTAATCGAGAAGTAGTACTATTAAGGGATGAAGATCAAGCCCTATATTCTCATGATAAAGGAGGAAATAAAAGGTCTCACTTCCAAAAGGAGACTCACCACCATAAGGAATCTCACTCCCCAAAGTGATTCATCCATTTCCATAAAAAATCTCACCCTCCAAGGAGATTCCAGAAGTTCCAGAAAGGTCAAAGAAGAGAAAAAAAATTCTCCTCCTATCAATGTTACCATTGTGACAAGATGGGACATATTTCTAAGAATTGTATAGCTAGAAGAGAAGAATACAAGAAGATAAATAAAAAAATACATCATGCCCATGTAGTTGAATATGATGAGCCACCCACGAAGATGATTAAAGAAAAGATTGAAGACTATGTTTTATTTTATACCCTCTCAGGATATGTGTCACCTAGACAGGACACTTGGATCATAGACATTGGTGCCTATAAGCATATGACATGTCAAAGCGACATTCTCTCTAGCCTTACAGAAAATAACTTTCCCCAGAAAGTTACACTTAGAGATGATTACCAGTACCTTATCAAAGGAGTGGGAGAATCCACTTACAAACTTGATTTAGGGACCCCAATGAAGATGAAGGATGTATTATATGTATCAGGTTTGACAAAGAACTTACTTTCTATCTCATCTTTATATAAGAAAGGTTTCAGGGTTTCTTTCATCGATGGTGAATTTCTTATGTGGCCTAAAGGAAAAACCGTAGAAGATGCAATTGTCATTGGAACATAAGAAGGTGGCCTTTACAAATTAAAAGGTCACTCGGATGCAGCCTTGACTCACTCTGTTGAGATTCCATGTGAACTTTGGAATAAAAGAATATCTCACATCAACTGCAAAGACTTATCATATGTAAGCAAGGTAGTTACAGGTCTACCAAAATTCAAGGTTGATCATGAAGGTGTGTGCAAGGGATGTGCACAAGGAAAGAACATAAAAAATCCTTTCCCGAAGAGAGACAACAAAGAAGAAGGAATCTTGGAGCTCATCCACTCATATGTATGTGGTCCAATGCCATCAACCTCTCTTAGTGGGTATGTATACTATGTGTCATTTATTGATGATTATTCTCGCAAGACTTGGGTTTACTTATTGAAATCAAAATATGAAGTGTTTGGAAAATTCAAGGAATTCAAAGCCTTGATAAAGAATCTCTCTGAAAGAAAAATCAAGATACTCAAGTCAGATAATGGAGGGGAATACACCTCAAAATAATTTGTAAGATTTTGTAGAGATGTCAGGATTAAGAGGGAGCTCACCACTCCCTATAATCCTCAACAAAATGGTGTAGCAAAAAGAAAGAATAGAAAATTTATGGAAGCAGTGAATATTATGATCCATAACTAAGATCTTCCAATGCACTTATGGGCTAAAGCAGTAAGAACAACAATGTATGTCCAAAATAGATTATCCCATAGTGCACTTGGATTCAAAAACTCTCAAAGAAATGTTCTCTGGAAAGAATCCATAAGTAATCCATCTCAATATATTTGGTTGTCGAGTGTTTGTACACATTCTGAAAGAAAGGAGAACCAAGTTGGACCCTTTAGGAAATAAGAGAATACTTGTTGGATATTGTGAGGTCTCTAAGGCCTTCAAAATTTACATACCAAGTTACCATCATATTGAGATAAATAGAGATGTAACCTTTGATGAAGATGTAACACTCAAGAAATCAAGGAGATGTCATCTTGAAGAAGTATATGAAGAAGAACATGTAGCTCTTGGAGTTGCAGAATCAGTGAGGGAAGTTACAAATACCCATGATGATGAGATTCCATAATATCATGATATGACAGAATCTCAAGAACCTCCCCAAATGAAAATATCTCACAAGAGAAAGCCAGTTTGGGCAAGGAAACTCATTCAATATGGAGAGAAGTATGATTCCCTAGAAGGAACCATGAGACAAATCAAGAAACCTAATCCATTCTCTAGTTATATGGCTTTGATGTGTGATATCATAGAAAAGGAGCCTACTTACTTTGAAGTAGCCATTCAAAAGAAACAATGGGAAAATTCCATGACAGAAGAATACCAATCCATTATAAAGAATGATGTATGGGAAATATTTCCCAGACCGAAGAACAAAGATGTGGTATCTTCCAAATGGTTATACAAGATAAAACATGTTGCAGATGGAAGTATTGAAAAACATAAAGAAAGGTTTGTAGCTCGTGGATTTTCTCAAAAGGAAGGCATTTATTATGAAGAGATGTTTTCTCTTGTAGCCAGATACACTTCTATCAAAACAATTATATCTCTTGCAACCAAGATGAAGTGGAAGTTACATCAGATGGATGTGAAAAAAACCTTCTTAAATGGTGTTATTGAAGTATAAGTGTATATAGAACAACCTCAAGGGTTTGAAATTGAAGATAGAAAGACTCATGTATGTAGGTTGAAGAAGGATCTATAGCGGTTGAAGCAATCTCCTAGAGCTTGGTATGGCAGAATCGATAGTTTCCTGATGAGCTTGGGATTTACCAAAAGTAAAGATGATTATAACCTTTAGTTGAAGGTTATAAATGATGATCCAGTTATATTTTTTTTGTATGTGGATGAATTATTCTTAACTAGAGAAGAAAATATCATCATTGATTGTAAGAAGAAGATCACTGTAGAATTTTAGATGAAATACCTATGCATGATGCACTATTTCTTAGGTCTTGAAGTTTGGCAGAGCCCCGAGAAGATCTCCCTTAACCAAGGGAAATATGCAGTTGAAATATTGAAGAGATTTGACATGTTGGAATGTAAATCCATGAACACACCCATGGAAATGAATTTGAAGCTCATGGTTGATACTTCGTCAGAATTGGTTGATGCTACGTTGTACAGATGAATCATTGGATCGTTGATGTATCTGACGAATACTAGGCCAAATATATGTTTTTTTGTGAACACCTTGAGTCAGTATCTGGTAGATCCTAGACGTGTTCACCTTGTTGCTGCAAAAAATGTGATGAGATACCTTACAGGTACATTGGACTTTGGTCTATGTTACAATGGAGATAATGACTTCAGGATGATTGGTTATACTGATTCAGATTGGGTTGGAAGTGTTTATGATAGAAAGATCACTTCAGGATGTTTTTTTAGTCTGGGTTTATCCATGACTTCATGGCAGAGTAGGAAAAAATCCAATATTTCTCTTGGCACGACAGAAGAGGAATACATTGCAGCATGTTCCTCCAGTTGTGAAGCCATATGGCTTTAGAAGTTGTTGGTGGGTATATTTGATCTAGATATGGAAGCAACCATGATTCTATGTGATAACCAAAGTTGTATAAAATGTTAGAGAACACTATGTTCCATGATAAGTCAAAGCACATAGAAATTTGGTATCACTACATTCATGATATGGTGCAGAGGGGAGTTGTAAAGCTCCAATATATTGGCACAAATGAGCAGGTTGCAGATGTGTTGACCAAACCTCTCTCTCTTGTAAAGTTTGAATACTTTCGAGACAATATTGGTATAGTCTGAAAGGACCTCCCTTGAAAGGGGGAGTGATGTTTATGATACTATGGTATCCTGAACAACAATGGGTAGATCAGTTAGGATTTTATATCCTAGGGGACTGATCATCCCTAGATAGATCCTAAAGTTTTGGTAAGGATGATCTGTTAGAGTACCTATGCATGTATACTCTTGTTATGGTCAGTAGTGGTAGATCCGTTAGGATTTTATATCCTAGGGAATCTTATGATTCCTAGTCATATCCTAAATTTTCGGTAAGGATGGTCTGTCAGAGTACCATGTGGTAGCTCGGTTAGGATTTTATATCCTAGGGAATATTATGATTCATGGGCAGATCCCTAGGGACTGTCAGAGTACCACAAAATGTTGTTGTTACACCTACCTCATGTTGTTGCTATATGATGATGATGATGTTATCTCAGCCTCGTGTTGATGATGTTGTTTCTCCAACCTCGTGTTGTTGATGATGTTGTTTCTCCAACCTCGTGATGTTGATGAGGTTGTTGTTCCAGCCTCATGTTGTTGATGATGTTGTTGTTTCATCCTCGTGTTGTTGTTGATGATGAAATATCATCCTTGTGTTGTTGTTGATGAAGTTATACTAACCTTATGTTATTAATGATGGTGTTGATGTTGTTTCCTTAGCATTGTGCTAATTGATGTTGATGCAGATGATGATGATGCTACTCCAGCTACATGTTATGAAAGATGATTTTATTGATGATGAGAAAAACTTCTGATGATTTATAGATATGACATTCAATGTTCCAAATACTAATGATGTTGTTTCCCTCTCTCTCTCTCTCCTAATGATGTTGTATTGTAGAATACCCTTCTTGTTAAGGGGGAGTGTTGAAATATTGTAACTGCAAAAATATTCTAAATATAATTGATTTATTACCATGTAGATCAATCCCCTTTTGTGTATTGATCATGTTGGGACTTATGTATGACCAAATCCCCTTTTTTGGATCGGTCAAACCCTAATCAAATGATGTTAATTGAGAAGTCGACCCCTAGGGTTAATTAAAGTGGTTTTAGCCACTAGTTGAAGAAGTAGACCCTACCTACTGAAGAGACACAACCCTAGCACTCCTCGGCTAGTATAAATAAGAGAGGCTAGCACCTCATTCACTCACTCACTCAAGTCACTCATCTAGTGCACAAGTTTGAATGAAGTTGCAATTAGAATAAGGAGAAGAGAGAGGCACATTTCTCAGTATTGGATATTCTCTAGTGTTTTGTCTTTTATCTTGGCATTGTATTGGAAATCTATATTAAGGAAGGTTTTGTTGTTTTTTCTGCCCCATGAGGGTTTCCTAGGATAAAATGATGTGTACCTTGTGATTGTGTTTCTTTCAATGATCACGCTTATGCTATTATTGTCTAGTAAATTGAAAAGAACCTAATAGCAACTCTAAATTTAACATATAGTAGGTTGTTGTGGACCTTTCCCACTTTTCTATTGTCATATCCCCTAATTATCTTATATAAAGGGAAGATATATTCTTTGTTAAAAGGAAATTTTCAAATATGTACTTCTAATCTTGATGTAATTTTCTTGGAGTTTGTGTGCTTATGTGATGCAAGTGCACAAGGAATTAATGTTGAACTTATGTTTATACTAAGAGGCGGGGTGAATCAGTATAAGATAATTTAAATGAGCATTCACCAATCATTTGTTTACTTTAAAATATTAAATGCATGTAAACTCAAATCATAGTACACAAAGTTTAATTTGGAAACCCTTGTGGGAGAAAACCAAAAAAATGTATCTTTATAAATTTGTAGGCACCAACCTACTATTACAAAGCTTGTAGGCACCATCCTACTAGAGATGCCAATCTCTTTAGCTGAGCACCAACTCAGAAAAATATTGTGTAGGAACCAACCTACTAGAGACACCAATCTCTTCAGTTGAGCACCAACTCAACAAGATATTGTGTAGGCACCATCCTATTGGAGACACCAATCTCCTCAAGTGAGCACCAACTCAATAATACCTATATAGGAACGAATCTAAGATTTGGATACAAACAATAATTTTGATTTTACCTGCATGCTTCGTACTTTGTACATTTCACAACATCATTAGACCCTTAACTTACATTCTCCAATGCCTCTCCTTGCTTCATACCACAAAAAAAGATTCAAACCTTAGTCAGATTTAGCCTTCATTCCCTAGAAAACCTCATAGCATCATTCCTAGAATATAATTTCATATTGCAACATCACATCCTCAAAACAACGCACTTTGCAACATCATATACCTTAGTCATTCATAGAGCACCCTTCAAACTCCAAGAAAACTCCTCTTGCTCACCTTTAAACCCAAAGAATATTCCACAGCTCCTCTTGCGCACCTTTAAACCCCAAGAATATTCCCCAACTCTTCTTGTTCACCGCAGATGTCTTCTACACATTTGTAATTTCTATTCTTGCTTGGATGCTCTTCAAATGTGCACATCTATCCTGTATTTATAACATCTATGTTCTCACTTATGGGGTCGACTCATAAAATTGGTTGCGTTGACTTGTACTTTCTAGTTGGACCAAACTGACAAAATATTTCATATCTCCTAATTCTTATGGAGTTAGAGGAAGTGTCATAAACCATTGGAAAGGTCTTGGAAAAAAAAATTCAACCATATATCCTATTCTCCCATTTTATCTAGGTCTTCATAGTAAAAATGCCCTCAAAGATAGGGTATCCAAACTTAGCATAAAAAATCCAAAAACAGTATTTCCAACAATCTACATCTTGCAATCTTTATCTTGGACATCTATAGTCTCTCCTATATTTGACATCAATGACAACAATATGTTCATCAATATCCCCCTTTTTTATTTATGGCAACCCTTATTCAATTATGTAATACTCCCCCTGTCTGCAACTCTCCTTGTGTCTATCATTCTTCATTTGTTTGCAATTGCTCCCCCTTTTAAATCAATGGCAAAGGGTTTCTCCCCTTGAGCTTGTGCTTCCCTTTACCAACTAGATGAGAGGAATATCACTCTTGGTTTCTATTTGAGACATTCAAATGTGTCTCTGGGAAGGGTTTTAGTAAAAATATCTACAACCTATTCTTTGGTGGCAATGTATTCCATATTCACATTTTATTTGGCTACCTATTCTCTTAGGAATTAGTACTTGATGGTAATATGCTTCTTCTTTGAGTGCATAACAATATTCTTTGAAATGTTGATTACATGTGTGTTATTGTAGATGATTGATATTGGTTGATCATATTATACCTTGATATCCTTTAGTGTCTGCTTCATTTAGAGAACTTTTGTGCAACATGTTGTTGCTGCAATATATCCAGCTTCTATTGTGGATAGAGAGATTGAAGTTGCTTCTTGCTCAACCATGATACTAGACAATTTCCTAGAAAAAATGCTCCTCCACTGGTAATTTTATTTTCATCGATACTTTCTTCCCAATCTACACATGTATATAATGTTAGAGTGAAGTCCTTACTTCTTGAATACCACAAGCCAAAGTCCAATGTGCCCTTCAAATATCTGAATATTATTTTTATTACTTTCACATGTGTTCCCTTTGGTGCAAATTGAAATATTGCAACCAATCATATCGCTTGCATGATGTGTGGACTTGATGTTGTCACATATAGTAGGTTTCCAATCATTGACCTGTATAGTTTTTTTATTTTCTTCTAGACATTCATCATGTTTTCTCAACTTACATATTGTGATCATGGGTGTACTGATAGGTTCATAGTCTTCCATTTTGAATTTCTTCAACATTTCCTTTATATTTTTGGTCTAAGAAATGAATATGCCTTTTCTGGATTGAGAAATATGAAACCCTAGAAAGAATGACAATTCTCCAAGCATGGCCATCTCAAATTCTTTTTGCATTTCTTCTACAAACGTTTGGTTCAATCTATCAGCATTACTTCCAATATGATATCATCCACATAAACCACGATTATTAACATATTTATTTTTTTTGTTTTTTATATAGTGCTTGATCCCAAAAACTTTGAAGCATTTGATTGTAGCTAGTCTACCTTTCCATAATTCATAAGGCATATTGTTGTTGTTCACTCTAATTTGTTGTCTATTCAAAATGTAGACTATTGTGTTGACCACGTCTCTCCAAAAGTTGTATGGTATTTTGGATTCAACTAGAATTGTTCTAGCCATTTCTTGTATAATTTTGTTCTTCCTTTATCTCACTCCATTTTGTTGCGAAGTCCTTGCTGCTGAAAAATTTCTCTTGATTCCATGATTCTCACATAAATCTTCAAATTTATAAGAGGCAAATTCACCTCCTTTGTCTGATCTTAAGCATTGATTTTTAAATCAGTCTCATTTCAACTAGGGTTTTGAAAGATTTAAACTTCTCGAAATCTTCAAGTTTTTATTTAAGAAATGTAACCCATGTATTTCTTGTGTAATCATCAATAAGAATCATAAAATAACTCTCAACTTTTAAATTTTGTGTTATTGTTGACCCACAAAGGTCTGTGTGTACAAGTTCCAATGGCTTTGATGTTGAGTACTCCTTTGTTTTGAAATTAACTCTCGTCTGCTTCCCGTGCTGACATGTCTTGCAAATGTTGATGTTTTGGTAGCTGTGGGAGGATATTTACCTCCTAAATGACGTTTATTATTTGTAGAGAAGATTCTAGAAGAAAGAGATCCATTGAATAGATATTGAAATACCCTAGAAGAGAAGTTGGTCCAGAAGAACAAAGTAATAATGAAAAGACACATGTCCAAAGAAGAAGTCAACCTAGTCTAGTGGCTAGGAAGACTATAATAGAGGACATATTGGCTCATTTGTTCACTCATTCACACTCTCCCATCTACATAGAAGCAAGGCGCAAGTTTGGAGGAGGTGACGCAATAGCTGCAGATGCACAATTTATTCTTGTTCAGTCTTTTGGTATCTCTCTCTTGTGCACTACTCCTTAAGGAGGTGAGCTACCTTTGTATAGTGTTGCTGCTATAGTTAGGGTGGAATTTCTAGTTAAGCTAGCACTTTTTATAAGGTTTATCTGATTAGACTTTCTTTGTGAATGGAATCTATCTAAGAAAGGTTGCTAGGTTTCTCCCCCATTTGGGTTTTTCCTAGGATAAATCTCTTGTGTTCTTTTCTGTCTCTTTTTAATGTTTTTATTTCTCAGTACATGATATATATGTTAATGGTAATGAAGTAAAAGAACACTAGTAACACTAATTCTCGATAAATAAAGAAAATCTAACATGGTATCAGAGTTGGTTACCTTCATAACAGTTTAACCGCTGGAAGGAAGATCGTTACAGCAACACCTTGCAGTAGCAATACTTTTTCAAGCTCGTTGAGCACTATCCCAAGGAATTTGGGAATAATTCTGTCATAGAGAAGTGTGCCCTAACCTAGTGCACCTACTGAAACCCTCAGCATGTAGTTTGGTGAAGTTTGAAAAATCAAGGCTTTTCGGTGCTAGGGTGTCTACCGGTAAAAATGTCATCCGATATGAGAGTTGAGGATAGATTGGATTGAGCAGATAACTTCATACCCTGGAAGCATAGAATACAAATCATTCTAGAAGAGAATTAATTATTGGATCATGTCAAGAAGATGCTTCCAGAACTCGAAGATGAATAAGCAAAGGAAAAGTTCAAGAAGAATGAGGTCAAGGCCAAGAGGATCTTGACAAACTCAATCAAGGATCACCTGATACCCAATGTATCAAAACTAAATACTGTAAAGGAGATGTTTGATGCCCTAACTAGAATCTATGAAAGAAAGAACACCAATCAGAAGCTTACCCTATGATATCAACTTAGAAATGGGACTATGAACAAGTCAGAGACGATAGCCAACTTCTTTACAAGGATCTCACATATCAAAGACTAGTTAGCAGCCATTGGATATCTAGTAGAAGATTTTGAACTAGTAACCACTATGTTAAATGGATTCCCTCCCTCGCGGGACCCATTTTTCCAAGGAATTTGTGCAAGAAGGAGATTTCCCAAGTTTGACAAGTTATGGTCAGATTACACTCAAGAGGAATCCAGGATGATATCCAAGACACAACAGACTAATGAGGATGAAAATCAAGCACCTACTTCCCAAGTGAAGAAGAGAAATAAAATTGAAGAAGGAATCCCGAAGAAGTCTAAGAGACCTCATTACAAGAAGGATGTGTCAAAGATCAGATGTTGTAATTGCCAGAAGTTGGGACATTATGCCTTTCAATGTCCGGATAGAAATGAAAAGGAGAAGAAGAAACACCATGCACATGTAGTAGATGTAGAAGAGCACTCAAAGGCATCAAAGGATGAATAATTTGTCTTTTAGACAATGGTGTTTCCATGCATATGAATGATAGAAATAAACTCAAGCAGGAAAACAACGCTAGACTCCAGGTTTGTATATCATGTTTGATATTTTTATATTGTTGTTTCTTAAGTAAGTATTGTACCTAAGATAGCAGTATTTACAACTTTGTTATTTGTTATTTCTATCAAATGTTTAAGTATAACTGGATATTGTCAATAGGATTACCATTAAAATTATCAGTGTTCATTATTAATGATATACTTGTTTGAAGGATTAAATTGATCTCCTCTAGGAGATTTTTTTTATTACTAACCATTCCATGGAGGTTACCATGGAAATGGTGTTCTTGCCTCTTGTTTTGAGTATGTCATAGGTGATAGCTCTGAGAAGGAGATATGATGACGGTTGCAGGAGGACAGTCTCTAGTTGAGTCATAGAATTGTGTACACGAAGGTACACACCCATGTGAAGAAGAAGACAAATAAGAGTATCTCTTATAGAGATTGACTGTGAGGAGAAGAAGGCTCCAAATATGATTGTGCAGTTAATTTGACCACTCTTTAAATCATCAGGAAGAGTAAGTAGTGCTAGAAGGGACTACCTAGAGATGATGCAGTAAAAACAACATGTTCTTGTGATACCTTGCATAATGAAAAGGAGATATAGCTACATGGAATTGATANAGAGGGAGTCATCCCTTAGGATCTAGTAGGGAGGAGCATCCTCCCCAGGACAGTTCATCGGAGCATGCATACTCAGAGTGAGCTTGATCTTAGAGAGAGACACGTGTTTAGATAATTTCATTCAGAAATTGTTCCTCCTCAAATTCATATGGGAGAGAGAGACATCTTCCAGGACTGATAGAAATGAAACTAGATCGAATCTTTAAAGACTTTGAGGATATATGAGACCTCCTAGGAGGATTCCCTTGTTTCAGTGATAAAGGAGAAATCCAGTCAGAAGGACTGGGATATAGATTTTTCCTTAGTTCTAGAAACCACACATGTTTTCCAGCTATGTGGTGTTGATGAGGAGCATCAGTGATTCAAAGCCTTCCACCATTGAAGAACCTATTGAGAAGAAGGAATGGAAGGATGCCATGATGGAGGAGTATCAATCCATCATAAATAATGATGTGTGGGAGGTGGTTCCGAGACCATAAGGGAAGTCAGTAGTGACTTCCAAGTTGATATACAAGATCAAGCTGCATGCTGGAGACAAAAGCGCAAAGAGAGATTTGTGGCTAGAAGATTCTCCCAGTAAGAGGGAGAAGACTATGAAGAAACTTTTTCTCCTATAGTAAAATACACTTCCATTAGATTAATCATTGTGATTGCTTCCACAATGGGATGGAAATTACACCAGATGGATGTCAAGACTACTTTCTTGAGTTGTGTAATAGAGGAAGAAGTGTACATAGAACAACCACAAGACTTCGTGATTCATGGGAAGGAGTCCCATGTGTGCAAACTAAAGAAGGCCTTGTATGGACTGAAGAAAGCACCTAGGGCATGGTATGTCATGATAGATGGATATTTGATGAGCTTGGGATTTACCAAGAGTGAGGCATATCCTAACCTCTACCATAAGGTTGAGGATGTATTCCCATTGATATTGGTTCTATATGTAGATGATCTATTTCTAACAGGGGATGAGAAGCTCATTGATGGGTGTAAGAGGGATCTCACTTCAGAGTTCGAGATGAAGGATCCTTGATGTACCTGGTTAACATCGGGCCATACATATTCTTTGCAGTAAATACCTTGAATCAACACATGGTTGAACCTAGACAAGTACATTGGATGGCATGAAAGCATATGTTGAGGTACCTTCATGGTATGGTTGGATATGTATTGAGATATGTCTCAAGTGGAGATGTGAAGTTGTAGGTATATATTGATTTTGAATGGACAGGGAGTGCAGTGGATTGGAAGAGTACTTTCATATGTTTCTTTAGTTTGGGATTAGGCATGATATAATGGTTGAGTAGGGAGAAAAAATCAGTGGCACTCAGTACATTAGAAGTAGATTATATCGCAGCAAGCGTGGCAAGTCGTGAAGTAGTGTGGCTTTGAAAGTTGCTTGCTGGGATATTTGATATAGAATTAGAGCCAACCTTGATACATTGTGACAATCAAATTTGTTGGAAGCTTACCGAGAACCATGTATTCCATGACAGGTCTAAGCATATAGAGATCAAATATCATTACATCTGGGACATGGTGTAGAGAGGAGTTGTGGAGCTCCAGTACATATCCACAAATGAGAAGATAGTGGACATCCTCACCAAGCACTTGTCAAGAGTGAAGTATGAGTACTTCAGGGACAAGCTTGGAGTGTTGCATAATGTACACCCTCACTAAGAGGGAGGTGTGTTGTCTCTTCGCATGTCGGCTAACCCCTCTAGCCAAGGGTTCCCTAGATCAGTCACGTGAGGTGAATGAGGGGGTAATGCATTGTTGAACCTACTGAGAGAAGAAATATCACACACATAGTCATAAGACTATGGTGGAGCTTGTGCGACTCTGGACAGTATTTGTGTGCTACTTCGGTGGATGTGTTCCACTAGCAGAGGTTGAGTGACTCCAGACAGTAGATGTGTGCTACTTCGATGGATGTGTTCCACTGGTGGATTCTATGTGACTCCGGACAGTGGTTGTGTGCTACTTCGGTGGATGTGTTCTATTGGTGGAGGTTGTGTGACTCTAGATAGTAGTTGTGTGATACTTTAATGAATTTTTTCCACTGACGGAGGCTATGTGACTTCGGGAAGTAGATGTGTGCTACTTCTATGGTTGTGTATCATTGGCAGAGACTATGTGTCTATGGATAGTAGTTGTGTGCTACTACAATGTATGTGTGCCAGTGGAAGTGACTGTGTGTCACTAGACAGTAGTTGTGTACAACTTGGCAGCAATTGTGATCTATTGGATGACATTGTAGTAGTTGTGCGCCACTAGATGATTTTCATGGAAATTACCATATCGTTTGGATGTAGTTGTGTGTTCTACTATTTTATCACAAATATTGTTCCTCATGATTCGATCTACTGAAGGCATTGTAGCATCTATGTGCCTACTAGCAAATTGCAGAGTAGTTAATGGAATACTAAATGAAGACATTGTGAAATATGCCTCCCTAGCTAAGAGGGAGTGTTGATGTTTTGGTAGCTGCGGGAGGATATTTACCTCCTAGATTACCTTTCTTATATGGAGAGAAAATTCTAGAAGTAGGATATCCATTGAACATATATCGAAATACCCTAGAAGAGAAGTCGGCCTAGAAGAATAAAGTAATAATGAAAAGACAGATGTACAGAGAAGAATTCAACACAGTCTAGTGGCCAGGAAGACTATAAATAGAGGATTTTTTGGCTCATTTTTTCACTCACTCAAAATCTCCCAGCTACACAGAAGAAAGGTGCAAGTTTGGAGGAGGTGATGCAGTAGCTCCAGTTGCACAGTTTTTTCTTATTCAATCTTTTGGTATCTCTCTCTTGTGCACTACTCCTTGAGGAGGTGCGCTACCTTTGTATGGTGGTGTTGTTGCAGTTGGGGTGATATTTTTGTTTTAGCTAGCACTTGTGCTAGGGTTTATCTGATTGGAATTTCTTTGTGAATGTAATCTATCTAAGAAAGGTTGTTAGGTTTTTCCCCCATTTGGAGTTTTCCCAAGATAATACTCTTGTGTTCTTTTATGTCTCTTGTGTATGTTGCTACTACTCAATACATTATATATATGTTAATGGTAACAAATTAAAATAACACCGGTAACACTAATTCTCTATAAATAAGGAAAATCTAACAAAAAATAGTGTGAGTAGTTTTTGAGATCCTTGGCATATCTTTGACTGATTGTGTCTTGTTGAGTTTTACTAGATTGTCAAAGTTTATATGACCCATCCTTCTATGCCACAACCAATTTTTGACAGTTCTAAATGACTTGTAAAGAAGATGAGGGAGAGCATCTGATGGCAGGTCCCAATTAGACCTAATCTCATTTGGTGTAGTGTTTCCCACGAGTATATGGGTCTCACTGCCACTCATAATCAAAATAAATAAAAGGGGAAAGATAGTGGACTACCCGTTAAAGAGTTCTAAATAATCTTAAGGATAAACTAACTGAAAGGAAACTAGTGTAATCCTAACTAATTCTAATCTATCATGGGAGCAAAACTAGAAGATTGGGTACAGTGAAAGGTAATATCTAGACATCAGAAGTAGTTCGTGACAACCCAAACATGTTAGCACAATAATATTATAGAAATTGTCTCAAATAGTTGAAAAGGAAATCTGTAACATCATCCCTACACTCACAAGAAATCACAACAACATAAGAATCTTGAATACTAAGCACATAAATAGTTCATGTGATCAATACCCATAAATATTAATCAACAAATACAAGTATAGAATAGTCCCACAAGCATTTATAAACAATTATGACTTCAGAAATGTCTTCTTCTCTTTATTATTTAGAAGTAAGAGTACCATCTTGGTTACAAAGAGAAAAATTCCACCTTCCATTCAACTAGCTTTCTTTTATAAAACAAGAGAGAGACTCTTCAACTCTCATGACCATTCATTTTGTTTTCCCCTAATTTTGTCTTTTTTACATTTCGAAATTATTTTTCATTTTGAAAATCTAGATGTGGGAATTACAAATGGGAACTGAAGAGACTCATGGCTAGTTACATTCACCCTATGGTTGTTTACAAATGATATCTATCTAAATTTATTATCCATTCTACCCCTTGGGTTGTTTTTCTAAATTTCTTGGGTTGTTTTGGGTGTTTCTGGCTCTAGTTTGTTGAACAAAAACATTTTGGATTGTTCTCCTCTATCTCAAATTTCTATCAAGCTATTTTTGGATTTATTTATTTGCTTGTAGCTTAATATATAACTGTTTGAAGTTTGCATAGTGGGTTCTTCATACGAACTTGGGTTCCTTCTGTGTTTTCAATGTTCGGACCTTTTATTCTCATCATCAGCCAACACTTATTATCCCAAACTATTCTTCTCTCCTCCATATTTTCATCAAGTCCTCTTGGGCCTGTTACTCATAACTCCAAATATGATTGTTTGAAATCTGCACAGTCCATTCCCCCCCCCCC
>SNQJ01S0040415.1:26607-42426 GCA_010110895.2 Picea sitchensis
CATATCTAAAAAAATATTATATATTATATAAAAAAAAATCATATAATTATATTAGAATACAATTATTGTTTATTAAAAATTAATATTAATTAATTGATTACATTATTTTATATTTTAAAATAAATGTTAATAACACTATATTAAACAAAAGTGAGCATTTATATGAAAAGTTTTTTTTTATATAATTATTTAATATATAAAACATTACATTGTAATATATTATACTATAATTATTAATATATAATTATATTATATAAAAACCAATATTAATAATTATAGTAATTATTAATAGTTGATTACTATTATATTAAAAAATCACATTATTATATAAAAAAACACATTATATTTATTATTTGATTAATAAAGAAATTAATATTTCATTACATTTATTATATAAAAAAAAACACATTATTATATCAAGAAAAAAACATTACATTTATTATTTGATTACAAAAAATGTTATTACATAACATCAATAAAAAAAAATATCATATAATATATAAGAAGACGACATCATATAATTATTTGATTGCATTTATTGTATCAATACAAAAACATATTATATAAAAAAAATTATATAAAAAAATTTGAATACATAATATCAAAATATAATATCAATATTATATAAGAAAAATATAATATCAATATTATTTATTAATATTAATTATTTGATTAAGAAAATAAAATATTGATATTATTTATTAATATTAGTTATTTGATTACATATATTATATCAAAAAAGACATAATATTTTATATTTTAAACCAAATTTTTAATAACAATATATTAAGAACAAACAATAAAAAGATAACATTTTATATTTTTGTTGACTTTAAGATATTTTATATTTGTGTAAAGATATAAATATCTTTTTGAAAGATTCCATTATAAAAAAAAAAAAAATTAATAAAAATTTCATTTCATTATAAAATATAAAAAAGAAAATAATATATACAAAGAAAACACCATGACATAAAATCATTTGTCATCTTTGTGACACTAAAAGGGTTGAAGATGAAAAACACATTCCCCTATAATGTCCTTGTATGAACACTTTAGTTGTATGAATCTATCCAAGAAAAACAATACCACGACATTGATCACAGTTGCTCATAAAAGGATTGAAGTTAAATATTTTACTACTATAAATCATAATTGCTTTTAACTCATTCCTTTGTGCTTTCTTGAAAATTGCTTCACCGCCTGCGACATGAGTGTGCCATCACTAGGTCTCCTCTTATCAACAATGTTACCAATTTCTCTTTTGATCAATGATGTTACTATTTGCATAGTGTTAGCTTGACTACTCTTCTCGGCATAGATATAGGCATAGGCTAAAGCTTCTACGAAATGGAGCTTGATGGGACATCTCGAGCACCAGGCTCCAAAACATCCAACCGACCGTAACAAAAATACCCCTCCACCACCCACATAAATGCATACTCTAATTTTATATATGCTTATTCAAAAGGGATATATTTTATAGTTCAAGATTATATGTTATCAATGTCCTTAAAAAAAGTATGATTATAAGTTTCATTCTCTGTAATATATCACATCAGTTCAAAGTTCCTATATTTTTCACAAAGGAAATAGTTTGTTAGATTTTTTTAAAGCTTCACCAAAGCTTACTTTTCGTAATGTGTGAGACACAAACCAAACTTTTCATGCGATGAAAATGCCCCCGACGTTGCAATATGATGAACAAAACAAGATGTTACAATGTGACGAACATAGTAATGTTGCATTGTGTCGAACATATTAACGTTGGACAATGACGAACATAGTAATGTTGAAATGTAACGAACATAATAAAGTTGCAATGTGATGAACATAAATTGACGTCCTAATGTGATGAAAATAGGCATGTTGTCGTAACATAAACAAACATTTCACTCTAGCGCACATCATCGTGTCATCGCAATCTGATGAACATTTCCTCATGTTGCAATGTGACGCACTTATTCTAACGTCACAGTGAGACAAACAATTCCAAACATTGCAATGTGTCAAACAAATTAACTTTTCAATCTACCAAACATATTAATGTAACCATGTGATGAACATATAACATTGCAATGTAATGAACATATTAAAGTCGCAATGTGACAAACATAGAAACATTGCAATCTACCAAACATAGTAATGTTGCAATGTGACGAACATAGGCATGTCATTGCAATGCAGATAGTAATGTAACAATGTAACAAACATAAACAAGGGTTGAAATGTGTCCCAGATTGCCCTGTCATTGCAATATGATGAACATTTCTTTGCATTACAATGTGATGCACATATCCTGACGTCACAATGTGAAAAACACATCAAAACACCACAATGTGTTGAAATTAGTAATGTTGCAATCTACCAAACATCGTATTGTCGCAATGTGATGAACATATATAGACTTTGCAATTTAACGAACATATATGGATGTCACAATATGACGAAGAAATACATACATCATAATCTGACAAACATTTCCAAATGTCACAATGTGTCAAATATATATGGATGTGGATAGGCATGTCATCACACTGTGTAAAAAATAATCTTATCATCGGAATGTGATGAACATTTCTTGATGTTGCATTGTGATGCACTTATTCCAACGTCGCAATGTGACAAAAAATTCCAAATGTCGTAATGTGTTGAACATAGTAACATTGGAATCTACCAAACATAGTAAAGTTGCACTGTGATGAACACATAACATTGCAATGCGGATAGTAGCGTCGCAATGTGATGAACATAAATACATGTCGAAATGTAATGGACATAAATACATGTCGCAATGTGTCCCACATCACCTTGTTGTCTCAATGTGGAAACACTTTCGTCACGCTGCAATGGGACACACATACCGTGACGTCGCAATGTGAAAAACACTTCCAAACGTCGCAATGTGTCGTACATAGTAAACTTGCAAACTACCAAACATCATAATGTTGCAATGTGACGAATATATATGAATGTCGTAAAGTGACAAGAATTTAAAAACGTCGTAATGTGTAGAACATAGTAATGTTACCATCTACCATGCATAGTAACATCACAATGTGACGAACATATACACACGCCGCAATGTGACAAACATTTCCAAACATCGAAATGTGTCGAACATAGTAACAATGCAATCTACCAAACATAGTAAAGTCACCATGCAAGAAACATATATGGACGTCACATTGTGATGAACAGATATAGACGTCAAATGTGATGAAAATTTACAAACATCACAATCTAACGAGCATAGCCTTCTCATAGCAGTGTGATGAACATAAATCGATGTTGTAATGGGACAAATGCAATGTGATAGACATTTCCAAACATCACAATGGGACAAACACAACCCATTGTCGCAATTTGATGTACAAAACCCAATGTGCCGATGTGACAAACATTTTTCGTTGTCGCAATGTGAGGAACATAACCCACTATCGAACTATGACAAACTTATTCCAATGCCATATCGTGAGAAACATAAAGCCTTTGCCTTAATTTGATGACCATAACCTTATGATGTTAAGTGATGAACAAAAGCTAATGTCACAATGTGATGAACAAAACCTTATGTCGACATGTGATGAGCAAAATATGATTTCACAATGTGATGAACACAAACTGATGTTGGCATGTGACGAACAAAACCTGATGTCACAATTTGACAAACAAAACATGATCAACATTGCAATGCAGTAGTGCCATAGTAAACTATGGTGAACATAATCAACATGGCCCACCATGATCATATCCACATGGTTAACGAAGGTCATGGTCAACCATGGGCATGGTCAACCTCAGTCAACCATGATGAAAGACAACCATGATCAACCATATCCAACCTTTCATTCCCAAAGTCAACCAAGGTCTACCAAACTTAACAATGGTCATTGTCAACCATACTCAACCATAGTCATTGTCAATTAAGGTATTATTGTATTAATACATAAATAATATATTATTAATGTATTGCTACTTTAGTAATGTATTTATGAAGGCATTAATACTTTAAGAATGTATTTATTACGTCAATAATGTATTATTAATTTATTAATAATTAAATATGTTACATTATACATTAATATATCAATATTTTAATAATGTATTTATTAATTCATTTAATGTATTAAAGGTATTAAATTAAATTTTTTATTATTACTTTAACAATGTATTATTAATCTTTTACTTTATTACTATATTAATACTTTAAAATTGTAGTAATTAATATTGTATAAATGTATTACTTAATTAATACATTACATTATTAATGCATTAATTAATTAATACTATATATTATATATTTATGTAAATTAATACTTTAATTTATACATTATATTAATATAATAATGTATTATTGTTTTAGTAATGTATTTATTAAAAATGTATTAATTAATTAATTAATTAAATTAATACATTACAATATACATTAATGTGTTAATCTCATTCATGGTGATAACCCACCATAATCAACCAAAATCATTTTCAATAAATGTATTAATACTTTAATAATATTTTTATTAATGTATTAATTTATTACTGTATTAATACTTTAACAATGTATTAGTTAATAATTTATTTATGTATTAATTAATTAATATATTACATTATTAATGTATTAATATGTAATATGTTACATTACACATAAATGTATGAGTACTTTAATGTATTAATAAATTACACATTAATGTATTATAAATTAATGTATTAATGTATAATACACTAATATATTATTGTAATATACATTAATACTTTAATGTATTATATTTACATTAATATAATACATTATACATTAATGTAATGTATTATTAAATAAATTAATACATTATATTATCAATAATATTATCAATGTACTAATTAATTAATATGTTACATTTATAAATTAATACTTTAATACATTTATCAATCAATTAACACTTTAATTTATACATTTTTATTATATATTAAATTAATATGTATATATTAAATTAATGTAATATTAAACTATTATATTAATTAAATGTATTAATATAATAATAGTAGTTCCCAAGGCATTATAAAAGTGGTTGATATAGGCCGTCATTAATTTGAAAAGGTGGAAAATGGCATTGAGCCTATATCAACCACTTTTATAAAGTGGTTGTTGCTAGTTATATTTTCTACCGGTTAGCATGGAATGCCAACACACAATCACATGGTTAAAAACTTTTCAGTTTAATAATTAAAAAAAGTAATACTTTTGAAGATAGCCAAAAACCTCTTCACTTTAGTAAGCCAAAAACCTCTTCACTTTAATAATCCAGCAATATGAATTTTTTTTTTATTAAAGTATCATACAAGTTGCTCCAAATTCCTATCTTAATTTGTATTCTTAATTTGAATATTTGAATTACTTTTTTATTTCCATTATTATATATGATTAATAGAAACATCTTACATTCTAATTTAAAACAAGCAACATAGTTTTATTGAAGGAGAAATGAACTCTAATCTAAACATTTAATCCAAATTTATCCAAAATGAATCTACATAGTTACCATATGAATTTATTGATGCACTATAATTGGGAATATAATATTGGGACCTAGAAGGGTTGGCTTGCCTAAAATATTAAAAATAGTACGAATGGACCAAAATAGTAAATCTTTCATTTGAGTGTCAAATAAGTGACATTTTTGGGTCCCCTACACCTAATACCTAGTTGTTGAGATGTTCTTATATATTCGACATGTCAATAGATTGCAAACAATGGTTTGTTTTCATCAAAAATAGTTTTATGTGGAAGTTATGACCCCAACAAGGCAATGATCCAATTATTTCCTACAAGTCCAAGTGGCATCCATGTCAATCCATCATGATGTACCCCAACGTAGTTGGAAATCTATGGGAATCCACCAAATACTTCTAGAAGAACCTATTGATTATTCTATTATCTTAATGATCTTCATAAAGATATTAACAATTTGATTATTTGTCCCTCGTTGCAGGATTTGTAGTTGTGTGAATCCCAACATAATATCACCAAATATTTCACGAGAATGGAAAACCCTACCACTGTCACCTTAGTAAGAAATCCCCTTGTTTTAGTGATGGAGGAGGTCCACCATAAGGGAGGATTCCCTGGTGACCTCATGGGATCAAAGTAGCAACTTTGTTAGCCAATCCTACAACCCCCTCTCTTGATCACCTAATGAAAGGTATAGGTTTGTGAAATGGATGAGGTTTAAAAGGTGTTTGAGTACCTCACTGGAACAAGAACACTTTATATTATTTATGTGATCAATTCCAAGTACAAACATGCAATTAAAACCTCATAAGATACTAGAAAAATGATAATTTGCTATAGTTGGTACAAATTTGCAACAATACAATAGTTTATAACAACAAGTATAAGTTTAAAACAACAACAAAGAAAAGAGATCAGATATGCATCAACTAACAAGAAAAACTCAACACATATCCAATATATTAATGTCCAATTGTTCAAAGCAATTTTTGAGCATGTTATAACACCATTAGATCAATGCATGCAACCAATTCAAGCATTATCAGGTGGGTGTAGAAAAAATTTACAACAACAACAAGATTACCACTCAATTAGCACAAGTTAGTGTTACTAAAGTTAGTAGATAGCTTGAGAAATTAAGAATAAAGAATTTTTTTATCACTTTCACCACAAGAGAGCTTAAATGATTAGTTCATAAGGGATAAGGAGTCTTTATAAAAACAGAGATATCACCTAGAGATGAAACTAGCAAATATATAAGAGGTAGGGTTTAAATTCTAACATGCTAGCACATTAGGGCCTTAGGGTTTAAAACTTGAGGAGAGTGGTTTTGATAGAGTGTAAGTACTTTTGGGATCTATAAACCTTTCCTCCCTTCTTAAGTAATTCAACTGGATCACAATCAAGAGTCTAGAATCAAACTCCTAATGTGATATCTCTTTAGGGCTTTAGGATTCTAACCCTAGGTAGGATTTCTTTTAGAAATTTATGGATGGAATTAACCTTCTGAGAGGAGGAGGCACTTATGCTCCTCTATTAGGGTTTTACCAAGAAAGAACTTCAATATGAACAAGTAAAAATTACCACAAAATAATCAATAGAATGAAATGAAATTGAATAAATTTACTTATTTCACCAATATATGATAATAAAAACCCTAATTGCAACATTATAATCCAAAAAATCAGAAAATAATCTTCCACATTTGAGCTCCAAGAGATAGTGCACTAGAGAAAAGAGCCAATAACTCCAATATAACGAAAATGTTAGACTTGTCTCTCACATATGTGAGAAAGTTGTAATGATAGAATGAAATGGAAACGTACTCTATTTATATTAGGCCTTGCAAACCAATTTGTCCACTTTAATTTGTGAACAAGAAATTAGAAGAGGGTCGATCCCCACAAACTATCTTTTTGAATTACAAAAAATAAATTTACATGAAATAAAACCCTAAAGAGGGTGACATCATGCCCTATTAGGGTGACACTAGTCTTATAAGAGTGATGTCAAGGATTAAAATGTGGAACATTGGGCCTTCAAAGGCCATGTCTCCCTCTCTCACATGAAAAGGTTCATGCTACATGCCTCCTCCATCAATCCATCAAGCGCCCGATCAAACCCTAGCATCTAGGTGACATTAAGGGATAGAAGGGTGACGTCTAGGCCTCCAAAGGACAATGTCCAAGTGGCTCCAAAGGAAATGTCCTTCTTATTTCATGTGCAAAATTAATCATCAGTGGTTCCCCAGACATAGGGTCTAGCATCCATCTTGTGGGAAAGGTCCTTCAAAGATAAACAAGTATACCCTCCAAGATTCCAGAAGTCACATGTATCATGACAGGTAAGACACATGTAATAAGATAACCACCTAGAGATGTGCATCAAACCCCCCTTTTAAAACTAAACAAATGCTCAAAGTCCTTATAACATTTTCCAAATTTAGGTATGGGAGGGTTGTCAAGGTGACCTATTGGGTAGGCCAACCCGCAAGTTAAGGGATGTTTCCAAAAAATACTCTATCTAAGTCATGTGGTGGGTATAAAGTGGATTGGGGAAATACTTCTTGGCATGGGGTTCTTGACATACAAGGGTTTGTATTGTCTCATTTATGGGTGCCTATATGGAGGGTGTGTTGCGCTTCATCTGTGATGCAACATTTTTCTAAGAGATTTTATTGCCATTATTTGATTAAGAGTGGAAAGTACTATGTTGAGTGGAAAGTAAATAGTACCACAATTCCACTTTAAGCTATAAATATATAGAGTTCCATATGCAATGAAAAGTAAGGGACACCACATAATGCATTTCCTCAAAATGTGAGAAATTTATTAATTATGTGATTTCTTTTGCAAGACCTTCATTTTTTGGAGAAGCGTTTTATTGTTCTCAAGACCCTAGGGTGAGCATCTAGAAGGATAGTATTGTATTTTATCTTTTTCCAGCTACAACACCTCTGGGCCTTTAGCCACTTCTTCCCATGAAACAAGGTACAATCATTTCTTGGGTGAATGGACCTAGAAACCCAAAGATGAGGAAATAGAGGGGAAGAAGGATGGATGGTGGTAAGTGTGGATGGGAATGGTATGATGACCCTTAAGGAATTACCTAGTAGAAACCCTTCTTTTGAGGATGACCAACTTGCTAGGACACAATGAAAACCACCAAGGTGAAATTAGGCAAAAGGCATAATTTCTAAGAAAATTTTCCATAATCAAGAAACGATTCTTTGCAACATGATCAAAGGCTTAAAATATTAAGCGACACTTATCATGATACCGGACTCATTACCTCGTAAAGAAAGACATGCTTTCCTCTGGGATCCAAACTAGGCGTAGCAGATGTTTCTCTGTTGTTGGTTATGATGAAATCATGAATAGGAAGGGCCCTGCGGGCTCTATTGGTCAATATGAATCTCAACACTCCATGTATACTATCTGTGGGACTCAATACATGATATCCTTACTTATCCCTAGACTGGGGTGGTAACATTTGGCTTCTACATGGGGACATGTGCTCACTGTAGAGCACATAAGAATCTCAACATATCTTGGGATGACCTATTTCTACACAAAATGAAACAAGAAGCGTTGGGATATCGAAGGGTGGCACACTCACCCCTTATTCATATGAGAAAATATGCTACTTATAAAAAATCTAATGAAAAACTTGAAAGAATTTTTTTTGAGTTTTTTTTTTATCCTATCATATCAATATGAGTAAGAAAAACATAAGGATGCAATATAATAACATGAAATAATGCAATAAAATACTATGTAAATCATATACATGTATGCAAATCCAATGAATATGAAACATATATACAATGCAATGCAATATGAAAATGACTACTCTAACCTACCTGCTCTAATCTATGCTAATTAAAAGAAGTCAAGTCTCTCCCCAAAATTGGGGCTTGAGAAGTTCCCACTAACTGGTAATGAATGCTTCCTTCCTAGAATTGTGGATAGGTAATAAGATGATCTACATAATTCTTTCCAATATTGAAGGGACCCAACCAAAATTTCTCATAATCCTTATGGGTACTGGGTTGGCCCATCTTTGTATCCCACATCAAAACCAAATCGCCTTGCTTACAATCCCTCCCTTTGAAATCCATTTCTTATTGTATCACTCTAATGTGTTTTCTTGAGGGAGGGGGGTGGGATTTTAGAGTAAAGACATCATCTTGGCTTAGTCTAATCAACAAATATTTATCTTCTTTCTTTATCACTTTGACTATGCCAACATTGTTGTCCTTATACCTATCGAGTAGTTTCTAGTATTATTCCTTCTTTGGCCATTATATAAAGTTGAAGTCTTCTTCCTTGGAAAAAGGTAAATCAACTGGAGAAAAATATGGAAGAGATTCATTGCTTTTTTCTGGGATCTCCTTTGTTTCCAAGTCAATGTCAATATCTTTAACATGAGTCTTTTCCATGGGCATGTTGGGTAGGCAGGAATAAGTACCATCATCCATAGGTATATTAATTCCATTCAAATTCATATACAATGTGCCACCCAATGTTGCAGAAAACTTCCTAGATAAGAGCATTCCCCATACGTCAGGGAAATCTACAACCACAATGTCCATCATGAGAAATATCTCAGGATATCGAGAAAGGTGAACCTTCACATTCTCTACCTCACCATGAGTGGGGATGGCCCTAGAATTGATTCTACACACATTATTGTAAGGCCTTGTGGCTTCGAAACCCAACTACCCCATTACTTTTGAGAACATCATATTTCCATATGCACTTGAAACAAGCATAAAATTATTCAAGCACTTATTATTCACTTGGAATGTCATGAAGAACGTTGGGTTCTCATCATAATTCATCCTAAAATGATTAGCTTGTATAAATATAGGAGGGTCCACAGGTTCGCTTGGTACCTTGAAGAATCTTTCGAAGCTTCTTCTTATCAAAGGAATAATTATAATTTCCTTTAGAGGCACTATTACATTGATCGTTTCCAAGACACTATCAAAATCAATGTCAACATTGTTTGTCTTTGGAAAGATAGGATTAAGAAGAAGCCTACTTACTAGTGGAGGAGGAAGCTAAGGATCAGTGGGAGACAATGGAGTTTATCTCTTTTGTCTCTTGTACATTTGTAAATCCTTTTTCTTAAGTTTCTCCTTTGACTCCTCATCTAAGTTGTTTATAACTTCCATCCTAGCCCTTCTAGTTGCTTCTTTCTTACATTCCTAATGTGGTTTAGGTGTGATGTTGGGGTATTCTTGGGGAGACATGGTTCATTACACTCAATTTTTTCATTCGATCAAGCTCCCCATTGTTGATTTGGAATTCATGTTCCCATTGTGAATCCCTACATGTAAAACACCAAGGAGATGCTTCTATGGCATTTTGTTGGAAAATTGGTTGTCATTGATGTCAACCCTAAAAGAATTCTAGAATCCCCTAGAAGTGATTGGTCTATTTGAAGGAATATCCAAAGTCTCTCCCTTGTGGTATAGCTCTAAAAATGGCCCTCAAGAGAAGACATTTTGAATAACCCTACAAGAATCCCTAGTGGTTAAGCAAAGAAGTTACAATGTATGGTCCTCTAGAAGTGATGGGTGTATTTGAAGAAGTCTCCAAAGTGGTCCCCTTATGGAATAAATTTAAGCATGGCCCTCATGGGAAGATGGTTTGAAGAAGTCTAAAAGAAGCCTTGGAAATATGATTAAGTGGTTAAGAATCCATAGAAGTGTGGTCATGAATCCCAAAGTTAATTGAAGAAAACTAACATGAAAGAAATTTCAAATGCATTAATAACCATCATAGATTGATAGTCCTCATCATGTTCTTTCTAAAAGTTGGTGGTACACCACGTGGTTCCTCAAAGTTGAGAATTTATTCCCTCTTAAATATGAATCACCAAATTATGGTCAATAATACTCAGATCTAAGGTCAAATAAGTTAAAAGTTGGACCTAAAGTCAAGTAAAGGAGAAAAGTTGTTGCAAACAAGAATTATAGGTTTTACATAAACTCAAGTAAAGGAAGTACTTGGAATAATATAAATACACATCAAGATCCTCTCATTTGGATTAATAAATAAATCAAGGATGTGATTTCTTAGCGGAAGTGAACTAACAGAGTTGTGTGAAGGAGGAAGTGCTTGGTGCCGCAGATGGGAGAAGGGTTTCTAAAAACCTTATTTGAGCAGACCATTGTGGGTCGAGGAAGTTTTGATGATATGATATCTTGTGCACCAAGTTCTTTACATGATAAAATATATGGCTTTCCATATGTTTTGATGTGCATATCTTGGAGATTTTGGTATAAACTTGAGGAATATTTTGGAGGTTATGGCATATGCTTTGAGGCATATTTTGGAGGGTTTAACACATGTTTGATGCATATTTTGGCACATGATTTAGGAATGTCTTGAATGTTTTTGGCACATGGTTGATGCATATATTTATGGTTATAGTACATGGTTTGAGTCATATCATGGATGTTTTGGCACATGATTGAGTCATATTTTGACACATGGCTTAATGCATATCTTGGTGATTTTGGGCATATGTTTTGGGAGATGTTCTTGGTAATATTGGCATAAGATTTATGTTGTTATTGAGGTTGAAACAATTTTTATGATGATGATGTATCATTTTTTATGATGATGATGTATCAATGACAATAATAGTGATAGGTTGAGTCAATGATTTATATTTAAGGGTGGAAGGGTGATGCAAGGCAGGAGATCAAAGTCCCCTTCAGTTTGGTGCATGAGAAACAAGGGTGGTTGGGTGGTGCACGAGAAAATTGGTGTCTTCATATAGCAGGTTGATGGTTACAAGGGGGTTGCAACTTCCTTTGAGTTGGTGCTCATAAAACTAGGAGGTTGGAGCCTCCTCCTAGTTGGAGCTAGATAATCTAGGGAGTTGGAGCTTCCTTCAGGTTGGAGACTGTACACTAGGGGTTTGGAGCCTCCTTCCAATTGGAGCTAGAGAATCTAGGGAGTTGTAGCTTCCTTCAAGTTGGAGACTATAAACAAGGGGGTTTGAACCTTCTTCTAGTTGGTGTTGTAGAATATTGGAATTTGGTGCTTCCTGTGAGTGTAATATTCAAGATATGTATTAAAAAGTGTTCCATGGTTTTCTCCCATTTGAGTTTCCACGTAAAATTCTTATGTACTACGCATTTTAGGTTATATGTTTATGATATGTTGAATGCAATCATATGTGAATGAAATTTTTGATAAGTTAATATTTACATGTTGTGATTAAAAATGGTAAAAATTGCTCAATATTGATTCACCCCCCCTCTCAGTATTGGTGAATATTCCAAAAATTGGTATAAGAGAAATTCCTTAAGAAATAGTCTAATCACTGGAAGGTAGATCATGGAGTGCACTAAGAATGGAACGCCAATGTTTGATGGTCAGAACTATGCCTTCTGTAGAAGAAGGATGAAAATGTTTTTGCAAGAACAGGGATTTGATGTCTCACAAGCAGTAATAGATAGATAGATACAAGGCACCTTCCACTCCCCCAATAGATAAAGATGGAAATAAACTTTCTGAAAAAAATTCGAAGGATAGAAATGCTATTGTAAGTGGCCTAGCTAGCTCAGTATATGTCAAGGTTATGCATTGTGACTCTGCAAAGGATATTTGGGATAAAATTCAAAATGTTTATGAAGGAGATGCTAAACTCAAAGGGGCCAAGCTTCAAACTTCTAGAAGTCAATTTGAAAAATTTTAAATGAAGGAAGATGAAGATGTTGTATCTTATTTTCTATGATTTGATGAAACAATGAATGTTATTAAAGGTGTAGAAGAAGAAATTAAAGAACCATTAATTGATCAAAAGTTACTGAGGTCTCTTCCAATGATATTTGATCCTAAGATTCCATCCCTATAAGAAAGAGAAGATCTTTCTATGTTGAGCATGTATGAGTTGTATGGAATACTTACAACTTATGAAATGAGAACAAAGCAAGATAATCCCTCCAGGAAGGATGCAACTTTGAAAAAGGATGTGGCTTTGAAAGAGTCCAAGAAGACAAGAAATAATAAGAACAATCAAAGTAAAATTGCAGTTGTAGAGATGATTCAAATTAATATGAATAGATAATCAACTTCATGAGGAGATTGAAGAAAGGAACTGAAAAGTACAAAGGCAATCTTCCTTCAAAAAAATTAATTGTAGTAAAATTGGCCATTTTTCTTCCAAATGTCCTTATGGTAAGAATTCAGATAGTGATGAAGAAGAAGTTCCCAACAAAGAAAGGAAATATCAAAAGGGAAACAAAAAATAAAATAAAAGAAAAGTCTTCAAGAAAATCCTCTACTCAAGAGAAGACATTTCCTCATCTGATGAGGATGATGATAGTGACAGTGACTTAGAAAGAGTGCTCTTCATGGAAATGGATACTCATAAAGGAACCCCTAAAAATGACAAAGAAGATTATGAAGAAGGTGAAGTGGATCTTGATGTATACCTAATCTTTTCTTTAAGTGGGATAAAAAGGAAAAGGAATAAAAACAAGTCCCTCGAGGAATAAATGATCAATCTAAGGGAAGGTTCTCAAAATCCCAACAAAATATCTGAAGAAGTCCAGAAGATTATTATAAATCTAAAATTACAACTAGAAAATCTAGAAAGATTGAAGAAACACTAAAAAACCATTTGGAAGAAAAGAAGAAAATAAACGAGTTTTTGGAAGATGAAACTAATCAACAAGAAAGAAGACTTGAAGAAGAAACCATCTATTTAAAAACCAAATTTGAAGAAGCAAAGAGAGCAGAAGAATTAATGAACATCTAGATGATGAAGAAAGAATAATATTGTGAGAAGCTTGTAGAAGATGTCATCACATTAAGGGTTCAAGTTGTCAATCTCAACAAGAACTTGAAGAGTTCTCAAGTACTAGAAGATATTCGCAGTTGTGAAAGGTCGCCCTTCAATAAAGAAGTTCTTGGATACATTGGTGAGGACTCATGGAAAGAGGATGAAAATGTTAATCCCATCAAGAGCATCGAAGAGAGATAAATCTCCACACATCCAGTAATAAAAATTGAAGAGAAGTGTTCCATATTGTCGAAAAAGAAGAATGAAGAGAAGGCTAAGTACTGTTCAAACATTCTGAAAGGAACGAATCATGGTTAGTAAGAGTCAAATATGGATGAATGTAGAAAATGTGTATCTCCAAGAATACCTTCTATTTAAAGGTATCAAAGAAGCTTCATTCATTATGAAGGAAACAACATAATACAATATCATGATCAACTAAGGAATGAATTCAGAAGGACTACATCAAAAAGAGGATCATTGGCTCCCAGGTATCAAAGTTTCTTTCCTGGTTATTTTTTTAGTTGTAATAAATTTGGACATAAAGATATAGATTGAAGAGAGTATGGAATAAATGTTCAAGAAAGAGATGTTTATGTGCCCCCCTACAATATTTAATGTTAAAATTTACACAACTATGGAAACATAGCTCATGAATTGATCAGGGGATTAAATTTTTCTCAATTTTCAAAGTGCTCGGAATGCGAAGAAAACAGTGCCAATGTGTCCGTCTCGTCTTCCTGATTCCGGCGGTATATTTACTTTCGCAAACGGAGTCCGTATGGAGGAGATATCACGATCTGTCCGCCAAGCCAAACAGACAAAAATTTGGGATGCTCACTGTACCTGTCCGTACAGTCTGTACGGACATGTGGCAGGGCCGTACCATCATGATGATGTGGCAGGTGGAAGACATGGTGCATTTTTATTGGTTGGTGGTTGTCCAATTGGATGTTGACACGTGTCTCGTTGGCAGCGAATGGTATGAGGACACGTGGCCCAATGCTTGGGCGCCACGTGTTCCTCGTTGGTTGGCTTATAATGGCTATGTAAAACTAATGGAGGCCACGGGGTTCGACTCCCGGACCTCCCACCACCACATATGACTTTACAATTTGAGCTAACCATGGTGTCGACCCGTGTTCCTTGTTTCATAATCCAACGCACATATATTTGAATTGAAATGTTGTAATAGTTGGAAAGGGGGGAGAGCCCGGGCGAAGCCCTGACCCGTGGACACATCGTTGTACATACGACCGCATATGTTAAACCCAAACCTTTGGTGCGCGCGATATAAATATTACATTGTAATGTATTGCAATGTATTTCATTGCAATATATATATATATATATATATATGTTGCCATTGTATTTAAAACATGCGCGCGGGAATGTTATAACCTTTGGTTAATGCGTATGGTTTGACCGGTGGTTAACCACCCGGGAGTTATAATGGTTAAACTACTTTTGCGCCTAGCCTATGGTTCCATGCGCCATGCGCCCAAGTGCCTAGGCGGTTAGGGGCT
>SNQJ01S0040415.1:58793-83476 GCA_010110895.2 Picea sitchensis
TTTCAATTGTTTTTCTATCTGAGCAAGAGTTCCTGCAAGGAGTGCAGTTGAATTGTCCGCAAGGAGTGCGTCGACAAGGTGTTCAGAGTTTTTTCTCTGTAAACTCAAAAGGGAAAGATTTTGTTCTCATTCACCCAGAAGTGCAGTCGGCACAGGTGCCGTGCAAGGAGTGCACAGGCCGAGCGAAGCCTCAGGGTTGCGAACCTGAGCGAAGCGTTTAGAGACTGTTGTTGCAGGTGTGTGCAGAGTCGAAGGATTCCGACACTTGGAAGTTGTTGAAAGTCTGTCGCAAGGAGTGCGTGCCAAGGGGTTTCCTGAAAGACTCGGAGTTGGAAAGTTCAGAAGGATTTGAACCTTCGAAGGAGTCGAAGGAACAGATAGCGACGTCGGCCCATAGGAGGACAAATTCTCGAGGAAAGGACGGATGATCGAAATTCTCTGTTGAGATTCCGCGAAGTCCTGTGAGCTGTCAGATCTCACGAAAAGAGCAGGGGAGTTATTGCGAGTATTCCTAAAGGTTCTAAGCTCAGGAGGAGTAGGACCATAGATTCAAGCCATAAGGGCCATTGGATTTACACGTGGATTTCTATATCGGGTTTTCGTAGATTGAAGTCCCATAAACTTTGCAATGGGAATCGCGAAATCACGAAACGCGAAGTCCCGAAAAGATAAAAGGATTTGTGTGGGCCACAGAGGAGTCAGCGGGTGGACAGGTGGCACCCTATTGACACGGAGCCAAACTCCGTTGATCATTTCAGAGTTTCGGGGAGTGAAGTTCTGAATTCTTTGCATTAGGATTCACGATATCGCGAAGTCCGAAGTCCTGATGGAGTAAAGGGGCGATTGAAAGGTCAACCTTGTGAGCGTGTCGAAATTTCAGAACATCGGGTTTTGGGAATCGTGGGAACAAATTGTTGGACACCGCGATCGCCGAAATTGCGATAGGGAAAAGTCCGAAAGAGAAAAAGGAAGGGTCAGCGTTGACTGTCTTCGAGTTTCAGAGATTGAGGGTAAGTACGCCCGACCTACGGATTCGCGAAAGTGTGAAGTCCGATTTCCCAAAGAAAAGGGGGAATTTTTGAAGTTGATTGTGGTGCAGGTTTCCCGAAAGGGAAATAGAAGAGCCATTCCAAAGCTCTTCAGGCCAGTGTTTAAAGGAAGGACCTGTGTTGACGTGGACCTTTTGACCTGCGGGTTGTGGAGGGAGCGTGCGTCATCATAATCTTTTCCTAGGTGATGACTCGACAACTAGAATCATAGGTCGAGGAAAATTCAAGTTGAGGCTCATAGATGGAAGGATTAGAACACTACCTAGTGTTCTTCACATCCCAAGATTGGATAGAAATTTTATTTCTGTAAGAAAAATGGATGATGCAAGGGTAAAAACAATATTTGAAAAGGAAACTTGCAGGATGGTTCAAGGAGAAATGGTGTTGTTAAAAGGAGATTGGTTTGGAACTCTGTACAAGATGCATGGAAACACTATTAGTTATGGGTGTTATAGTTCCATTGTTCCTGATATTGGAGTTGAAGAAGAAACAACTCCTACAGTCTCTGGATAAAAGGTTATGTTGTGGCATCAAAGACTAGGGCATATTAGAGAGAAGGGTCTTTGACTACTACACGATAAAGGTATGGTTGAAGGTATGTCTAACTTCTCTTTGGATTTTTATTTCTGTGAACATTGTGTATATGTGAAGTAGAATTGGGTAAGATTCCCCTCTGGTGCAATGAGGGCAGAAGGAATTTTACATGTAGTTCACAGTGATGCTTTTAGACCTGTGTTGGTCCCATCATTTCGAAAATATGTGTACTATGTCCCATTTATAGATGAATTCTCGAGGAATACTTCGATATATTTCCCGGCTAGGAAGAAATATGATGTCTTTAATAGGTTTAAAGAGTTCAAGGCTCTTGCTGAGAATTAAACAAAGAAAATAATTAAGGTGTTGAGGAAAAATAATGGCGGAGAGTTCTGTGGGAATGAATTTGAAGAATTATGTAAGAAGTATGGTATAGCAAGGTAGAAGACTACTCCATATACACCTCAGTAGAATGGAGTTGCAGAAAGGATGAATAGGATGCTGATGGAAAAATAAAGGTGCATGCTCAGTGGTGTCGGGTTAGGGAACGAATTCTAGGTAGAGGAAGTGGGTACTGCATGTTACTTGGTCAATAGATCACCCTCATCAACACTGGATGACAAGACTCCACAATAGGTATGGACTGGTAAGAAACCTTCTCTCACACATCTCAAGGTATATGGTTGTGAGGAATATGTTCATGTTCCAAAGGAAAAATTATGAAAGCTAGATAAGAAGGTTGAAAAGTGTATCTTTATTGGGTATAAATATGGTTTCAAAGGTTATAATCTGTGGAACCCAGAAACTAAGAAGGTAGTGTATAGCTGAGATGTGGTATCTAGAGAAATGAAGGATATTGTTAAACAAGAAGTCCTACCAAGTAAGGAAGAACCAAAGAAAATAGAGTTTGATTTAAAGGATGATGAATCAGACTCTACAGAAGAACAAGAATCAAAAGAAGAAGATCCTCATACTCCAGTATCGAGGAGATCGATTCGAGAAAGAAGGCTACCGGAAAGGTATACTCCATTTGATTTCTGTTCAAATTTTTCTTTGTCTATTATTGATGATGATCCTAGAACTGTTAGGGAGGCAGTGGATTCATACGATGGAAATCTTTGGAAAAAGGCCATGCACAAAAAAATGGTAGACTTGGATAAGAATGAGGCTTGGGATCTAGTGGAGTTGCTGATTGGAATAAATCCCATTGGAAACAAATGGGTATTTAAAAAGAAGCTGAATGTAGAAGGAAAAGTGGAGAAATACAAAGCTTGGTTAGTAGCAAAGGGTTATTCCTAGGTTGAGGGAATTGATTTTGGTGAGATTTTTTCTCATGTCTCCAAGTTAACGTCTATAAGATTCTTGATATTTGTTGCTACTGCATTTGATTTTGAAGTAGAATAGATGGATGTGAAGACAACATTCCTACACGGGGATCTGGAAGAAGAAATCTATATGAAGAAGCCAGAAAGATTTGTTGTGAAGGGAAAGAAGGAGCTAGAGTGCAAGTTGAAAAATTCCATGTATGGTTCAAAACAATCACCAAGGATGTGGTATCAAAAAGTTGATACTTATATGTTGGGACTTGGTTTCATAAGAAGCAAAGAGGATCATTGTGTGTATTTTAAATTAATTGGTGATCATTTGATTTATTTGGTCTTGTATGTGGATGAGATGTTGTTGATAGGAAACAACAAGAAGATTATCCAAGATGTGAAAAATTAGTTGTCCTCTAAATTTGACATGAAGGATCTTGGTGCTTCAAATTTCATTTTGGGCATGGAAATTAAAAGAGATCGGAAAAAGAGGAAACCCTGGTTAAATAAGAGAAAATATGTTGAGACAATATTGCAGAGGTTTAATATGCAGGAATGTAAACCGATCAAGGTTCCTATTCGTATTGGTGTAAATTTATCTGCGGATCAGTGTCCCAAGACACACAAAGAGTGATGCAGGAGCATTGTTCCACCTCAACAATGTGCCAGCTTTCCAGCACATCAATATGCATTCAAGGAGGGAAGAGGCGCCAACCCTCTCATTTTTTCCTCAATTTTAAAATTTAAATGTAATTAAAAGAAATTAAATGTTGTAAGGATTGATAGAGCCGATTTGATGCCTTTGTACATGCAGTAGATGAATTTTCCTTTAATAGGATTGAGCTGGATAGATCTAGAGAATTGCCTCATATCTGAATTGTTAATGATCATTCAATGTAATCTACCTCAGTAGATAGGCGTTGTAAATGGTGATTAGACACCACTAGAGTAGTTGGAGGGAAGGCTTGAGGAGCCCCTCTTTTATAAAAAATATCTTTGTATCAAATTTCATTAGTAAGTTAGAGAGGAAGAGAATAAGGAGAGGAGAGTGCCGAGACTCTGTTGTAGTCTGAGCTTGTACACATTGTAAACAAACATTCGTATTAATACAAAGGGAGCAATTTTCCTGTCTATGAGTTTTCTGTGCGTTTATGTGTTTTATGAGTGTTATCTATGTGTATTTTATGAATGTATGTTGTAGATGTGTATGATAGTTTTCCATCTGCATGGATAGACAAAATTCCATGTCTGTGAGTTTGTTGGATTATTTCTGGGTTCTTTAGGCTGTGCAAGGAGTGCATAACAGGGTACTGGAAACTATATAGCCAACGCAAGGACTGCGCATATGAACTCTTACGATTCAGAGCAGAACATGCCAGTAGGGCACACCCAGATAATTCATATACTTGGAGAGGAGCCTCAAGGTTACTGAACACCTTAGAGGAGAGATTGTGCAGAGGAGGCACAAAGAGAGCAGAATTGATGAAGATTTTGTAGAACTCTACCAGGTGGGAATTGAGCATGGAAAGTGTGCACAAGTGAACTTTGTTTCAAGTTTAGAGGAAGATAAGGGTGTCAAGGGGAAGATACCCATAGACTTACTAAACACTCTATAAGATCAACAAGGAGTTCTTTGAGCATAATTTTCCAAGAGGGCACATATATCCCTTTGAGGAACAAAGGGATAGAGATCTATGAGGTTTGAGCAGTTGAAGCTTATGTGAACCAAAGTTGTTGAAGACTCTGAAGGATCAACAAGGAGTTCTTCAATCAAGTGCAAGGAGTGCACAAAACCAACACATTCTGAAGTGTTGGGAGAGGTTGAAGGAACCAGAGTTGTTGAACACTTTGTGGGAGAGATTTGCAAGTGTGCTTTGAGTGGATGCATGAGATGGATCAATGAATCTGAAGGAATTTGGGATTCAAGGAGTGAATTTGTGCAAGGAATGCACAAGGCCAACATCCTGCTAAAGTATTGGTAGAGGATTTAGAATAAAAGAGCGTAGAGTGTGACAGAAAGGTGCAGAAACCCTTTGAGGGAGCAGAGGGTCGAGTCCCTTGGAAGGTCGAGCAATTGCAAATCTCGGGAGAGAGAGTTCAAGTGTGCATAGAGAATCTACAAGGTGCGTAGAGGACCAGTACCTTTACCAGTCCAATTTGTGGAAACAATGCAAGGAGTGCATAGAGGCAAACATTTCAAGTGCCAAAGATTAGGAGGAGTGGTGTTTTCAATGAACAAGTCAAGGCTGAGGAGACAAACTTGTAGGAGAAGGTTCAAAGGCCAACCCTTTGAAAATTTTGAGAAATCCTCCATTGGAGGGAAAGTTGCCTAGAGATAGGAGGAAGAGCAACAAAAACCATCAGGTCAGCTGCATAAAGATATCTGGGTCGTCGAATTCCACGTCCATACACCTGAAGGAGTGCACCAAAAAGAAAGACAGATCCCAGTCATTGGATCTGGGCTTAAAGGGTCAACATTCATTGGATCCAGAGGTAATTGCATGAGCCTTAATCCTTTTTAAGTGCACAAGGAGAGTGGGATAGCCGAATTCCAAAAGTACCGAGGTAGATTGGGACCATCCATCATTCGGAGGGACTCGTGGCAAAGGGTCCCTCACTCCAGAGGTTGTACACTCTGGAGGGTAGCAGAGAAGCAAGGAGTTAAAAAATCCTGAAGGGTGAAGTGTGGAGCTGATATGAATCATCGGATCAAAAGGAAAAATGTCAGCAGATTGGAGAGTTTGGAAGGTAGAGATATGAAAGTCTTGCGTGAAGGAAAAGTCAATCTTCATGAAGTCGCAAAGAGAAAAGAGATCTGGACCACCGGATCCAAAGAAGGAACATGGCGGATATCCACAAGCTTCAGAGGAAAGACAAGGGCGGAGTGTGCAAAACTCCCAAAGCTTGAAATCACGAGGTCATCATATCCGTCAGTAAAGGAGGACACATGGCAGAGGATCCACTAGTCTGGACACTTAACACTCCAGAGGGTTTTGTGAGAGGTGGTCTGGAACTTCTCGAAGCATTAGAGCTCGAGGTTATTGTGGGTCGCTGACCTCAAAAAAGAGCATGGACAGTCGATCTTGTTTCTATCATTTCGGAGGATTGTGCCTCCGAAATAATTGGTCACAGCATGAGGCAAGAAAGCCTGTAGACCGAAATAAGCGCCTTTTGGGTTAAGCCTCTGGTCACAACCCGAGATCACATGAGGAGAGGGCCTAGCGGAAGGAGATAATGCCCACCAGTTTAAAGTTGCCAAGATCGCCAAGGAAAGGGCATGTGGGTTACATAGAACCTGCGCCTAAGAAGATAAGGAGACTATGTAAATTTTTTTTGGGTTCTAGAAGGGGTCGAAGAGTCGATCCGACTCAATGTTTTGAACGATCCTTGACCAGGAGGTCGCGCAACCCCTAGGGAAGGAGGGGGGCTGCACTAAAGAGGAGGAGGACATGTCTCATGTTCCATATGCGAGTGCAGTTGGAAATTTGATGTATGCAATGGTCTGTACTAGACTGGACATTGAACATGAAGTGGGAGTTTTGAGCAGGTATATGTCAAAATGAGGGAAGGAGCATTGGACAACAATAAAAAGGGTTTTTAGGTATTTTTGTGGCACTACTAGCTATGGATTCTGCTACCAAGGAAGACCAGGATTGGACAAAGTGTTTCATATACATGGCTTTGTGGATGCAGATTGGGTTGAAGATCTAAATCATTAGAGATCTACAAGCGGGTATGTGTTTAACCTGTTTGGAGGAGCAATAAGTTGGATGAGAAAAATACAGGTTGTAGTGGCACTTTCAACTACAAAAGCTTAATACATGGCAGCCACTCATGTAAGTAAGGAAGCAATATGGTATCAAAGATTGTGTTCAGGTATTGGGCTGGTACAAGCTATAAGGATATATTGTGATAGTTAGAGTGCAATTTTTTTTCGTGAAGAACCTGGCTTATCATTCAAATACAAATCATATTGATATTCAATATCACTTTGTGAGAGACACGGTTTAGGAAAAGAAAGTGTTGTTGATGAAGGTGGACAGTTTGAAGAATGTTGCAGATTCATTAACAAAATCTATGAGCACTGAGAATTTCTCTTGGTGTAGAGGATCCATGGCCATTTCTTCCCTGGATTGTTGACTATGTAACCCTGTAACCCCCTGTAGGAAACAAAATTGCCTCGAGAAACATGCCACATTTTTACCTCTTTTTTTGTGTTGCCTTGATTTTTGTGTCCATTATTGGGTAGTTTTTCGACACATGGTTTTTACCTCGAGAAACATGTCGCAGTTTTCCTTGTTTTTCATGTTTCCTCGATTTTTGTGTCCATTGTTGGGCGGTTTTTTGGCACATGGCTTTTGTTGATGGTTTTCTATTTCCGGTTAAGGAATTAGGGTTGCTGACTAATCCATGTCATTGGGTTAGGGTTTTGGATGCCACTGGCTCCTATATGTATATTGTATTGTAAATAATGTAAAGCTATGAATGAATATAGAATATGTCAGTTTTCCCAGTTTGGGTTTCTAGGGGAAAAATCTCTGTGTAATGTTTGTATTTTCCATTGTATCTTTTCTGTTCTTTTACTGAAAATTTGTTTCAGTAAATATTGTACAAGGGTAAAATGTACAAAGACATCGTACCTCAATAAAAAAGGTTGACACCTCAACAAATGGATGAAAAGAAGAGAAAAGGGACTATGTTTCAATTGTTACAATAAGTATAGGAAGAATTGGGACATAAATGTAGTGAGAAAAAAATATTCTACATTGACTGAAGAGGAAGAAGATCAAGAATTGGAATCATCACAATATCTAGATCTATAAGAGACTACTCCAATGATATCTTTCCATGCATTGTCTAACATCAGTACTCCACAAACCCTCAAGATACAAGGATACATCAAAAATAAAAAGGTAACTTCATCGATTACAAATTAGTAAAAGATCTAAATTTCTTTGTATTTCAAGCACCAAAGTTTCAAGTAATGATTGCAAATTGAGGTACCACAAATTATTATGGGAAATTCCACAATATTAAGCTCAATATGGGGGAGTATTTTTTAGATATTCCCATGATTTCCATCCAAATGGGTGGTTCTAATGTTGTATTAGGGGTCCAATGGTTACAATAATTGGGAACAATGAACCTTAATTTTCAATATCTTTTCATGATATTTTTATCAGAGGGAAATTAAATTGAGCTTAGAGGTATCCAAGGGAAACCCTGTAAGGTGATAAGCTCTAATAGCATGACAAAATTACTTAAAAAGGGATACTATGGTGTAATTGCACAATTGTGTTCACTAGAATTTAACACATCTATATCCTCTGCTCCAATGGATGTCCAAATAGTTATCAACAACCATTCCAAGGTATTTGGAGAGGTGCCTAAGGGTATTCCACTAGATCAATATTATGACCATGTTATTCATTTGTAACCAGGAAGTGTGCCACCTAACATTAGGCCTTTTAGGTATCCATATGCACAAAATAGTGAGATTGAGTGTATGTTCCAAGAAATATTAGAGGTGGACATCATTCAACCTATACAAAGTTCTTTATCTTCCCTAGTAGTAATGGTTACGAAGAAGGATGGTTCATGGCCTATCTATCTAGATTATAGACAACTCAACAAAATGACAATCAAAGATAAGTTTCCTATTCATGTCATTGATGCATTATTACATGAACTAAATGGAGAAATTTTCTTTACTAAGTTGGATCTTTGTTCAGGATATAATCAAATTAGAATGATGAAGGAAGACATTCCCAAAACAAACTTTAGAAAACATGAAGTTCATTATGAGTTCTTGGTTATGCCATTTGGACTTACTAATGCACCTTCAACATTGCAAATCTTGATGAATTCTGTTTTCAAACCCTTCCTTAGAAAAATTTTGTTAGTATTTTTTCATGACATACTAATCTACAACAAATATTGGGAAGAGCATGTACAACATGTTGATAGAGTATTACAAATTTTGGAAGAGAAACAACTTTATGCAAATCCTTCCAAGTTGTCCTTTAGGGTTCAAGAAGTGGAATATTTGGATCATATTGTATCTCATGAAGGTGTAAGAGTGGACCCTAAAAGAATTAAAGCTATGATGGAATGGACAATTCCCAAAACCTTGAATAAAATTAGAGTATTCTTAGGATTGAAAAGCAATTACCGCAATTTTGAAAGAAACTATGGTCAAATCGCAACACCTATAACAACATTATTAAAGAAGGAAAAATTTTCTTGGACTCAAGAAGTAACCAAATATTTTGAAAAACCTAGGGAGGCTATGTGTACAACTCATGTGCTAGCCATACTTGACTACACAAAAACATATAGTATGGAGTTTGATTCCTTAGGCGATGAAATTGGTGCAATTTTAATGCAAGAAGGAAGGTCCCTTGCCTTTGAAAGCAACCAACTTAAAGGAAAGAATTTACTAAACCCATTTATGAAAAATATATTGCATATCCTTCCAAATAACATGTGTCTACGATGCATCATAATGAAGATGGAAACGATGGTATAAAAGGGCATGGGAAGGAAGCTATGAGTTGGAGACTATATTTTGAATAAATCCATTAGTATTAGTGGTAAATGCAAACCATAAAAGATCGAAATTACCAATGTTTATATATAATTCATAGATGAGTAGCTAAATTAATTTAAAAAATGTTACATGTCTAAGACATGAAAATAAAATCACACAGACATTAACTCTAGAATAAACGATCACACAATAGATCACAAAATATTCAGCTTATGAATGTAGTCAAAACCCTTTAGGTAGGGTAACACCATTTATTATTCCTGATGGAAGGAATGCACTCCCAATAAATCCTTGCTTATTACAATAAAAATATTCTTCACCGTGCTTCATCACATTGCTTATACTTCCTTATATAATTTACTATCTACCTACTAAGAACATTCTAGAGAAGCAATCTTTGACTAGGAAAAACATTATAGTAAGCCTTCTAACATTTATTGTGTTCACACTATTACATGGGCCTTATTTATTAGAAATTACGCCCATATACACCATAACCACATTATTATTTCCATTGGGAACCTTTCTAGGTACCCCATATTACCCCCTTAGATACACTACATTCCACCCCCCTAAGAAAAGCGTTGTCTTCAATGTTGGTTGTTAGGAAGTACAATCATATAATAGGGTCCCATGGATGAGTGTGGAACATAATGATAAATTAGTCTATAGAACCAAGGTCCCACGTATAAGTGGTAGCCACCATGATGAAATAGTCCAAGCTCCACCTTAAACCTAGGTCCCATGTCCAAGTTCTCATGTGTACTCCCCTCTAAAGTTACCTGCACTCAACAGTGAGCTGAAAATGGTGCTCCAAATGTATACACTAGTCATGTGGATCCAAATATGTAGATCCATCCGTATACAAAAAATCATCCACATAACACACTAGCACAAGAGAGTAAACGAACTGAAAAATAGTATTCATAGAAGGCCCTTGACTTCTCTCTATGATGTTATGTACATAAGGTGGAGTGGATTCATTAAATAGAATATGAAAGTAGTTGTCATAAAAAAAATTACAACTATCCATATACCAATCATCACAATCACCCTCAAAATATACCAAGCATATCTTTCTCAGTTATATTATTCCTTGATGTAAGGGCATATGGTCACATAATACAAGTCTCGTCACATTTAGCACTTGTCTCCTGACATTTAGTGACTGTCTCTTTAATAGTTGGGATTTTTTGAGACCAAATTTGGAGTTCCTTTTGTAAAAAAAATATCATATTGCCAAGCTTCTTGTCCATTAGGGTTTGAGAGAGAAAATTTACAAAGGCCATAGAGAAAGACATATTGATTTGAATCGAAACATATAATATACAAAATCAAAGCTCTGAAAATACTCTATCCAATGACACTCATTTGGAAACAACCTAAGCACCATGTCAAAAGTTATGATCTCTCTAGTCTCATGAGTGTCACTAAAAAATCCTTAAAATTATTGATTTTAAATCAACGATATATTGACTTCTGAAGCTCCAGTTCAAACAAATTATTGTTTTAAATAGGTTTCTTTTTCGAGAAGAACTCAGATCTACAATTGATTTTTTCAAATTCTGCACGAAATTCTACAGAAACCTGCAAATCACATGGCCAACCTTTAAAAAACCCTAAAAAAATGTTGATTTTAAATCAATGATATCTGGACATCCCAAACTTTGATTTGGACGATTCTTTTTTGAAATTGGTTGTTTTTCAAAGATGGATTCAGATCTACAATCATTTTTTTCAAATTATACTAAAAAATATATAAGAGTTTATCTAAGTGTCGCGGTCGTCTTTGTTATTTTTGTTTTGAAAACCTGCAAAATAAGAAAAACAAATCTTCCTTCTTTGACCCTATTACCTCCTTAGGAGATACCCTATGATTTTCACTTGGCTACAACATTGTAAGCCCAAATATGCAAGTAAAAATCCTTGTAGAAAATGTGGAGGATATATGGACTCTTAGGCCTTGAAGGTCGACCATACCCAGTCCTTCTAGTCCCTGCTCTCATCGCCTTTCATCTTGGATAGGATTGGAGGTCTTGAGGTGGATCTATTAGGACACATAGTTTTTGCAGAGCCATGATTTTGTAGGAGTGATCACACTTTGGAGGGATATTCCAACCCATTTTCTTGTGAACCTATGTCATTTCCCACATGGTCATGTGTCTAGAGTCTCTATGCATCTCTTGGCCTTGGTGCATTTATCATTTTATAGTTCTCAACATGGTAGTCTCACAAATTGCAGCGTGTCACAGTTTTCAGGGCATATCATGAACTCGATGCATGGGGTCTTGAGACCAAAAATACAATGGCTCAGATTCACCATTATGATGTGCACTCGACGTGCCACATTGAAATTTTGGCAAAAGGCCAGGTTAGAAGCAAAAACTTAGTTGTCGAAGGGTCACAAAGGTATGTTTATGGGTAATGTGGCATAATAAGGCCATTCATTGGCATGCAATGATAAATTTAGCTATAGAGAATAAATAAATCACGTCCCGGACAAAACCCACGTGTCAAAAATTTTCAATTCAGAGTTTTTTACGTGGGTTTGGAAAAATCCGGATAAGGGGTCAATGAAAAAGCATAGTAAAGGTTATATGGTAAGTGATAAAAGGAAAAAATCATTTTATATTATAAAGAGAAGGGGTCGACCCTTATCCTAAGATTATAATAAAAGGGTAATGACATCATATGTAAAAGGGGTCGCCCCTTTACTTAGTGATCATGAAATAACCCATCGAATTTTAAAGGGCGAAAATAATTAATGTTGAACGCTTTAGCACAATATAATCCTAAGCCCGATCTCATAGTTGTGGTAAAGGTGATACATGTGGGGCCAAACTAGTCCCCAACAATAAGAGAGAGCTGCTATGTGAGCCATCGGTCACCAATAAAGGAGCCACCTCCAATAAAGTGAATCGTACAGTCAAACGAGTGGAACGATTGAGGACACTTTCCAAGTCAAAGGTGAAACATGGGTTAAAGAGGTGCAAGTCGATGCCAAATTAATTTAATCAGCCATACTCACATAACAGTTGATTTCCTTTTCTAGCCCTTGGAGCATCATTTCATTGAATCGACCCTTGCTCCTAGCCAAAAGAATTTAAAGAGATGAACGATTCGGTGAAAAGGGAACGTTGGGTCAACATATTGGATCGTTGAGTTACTTAAGTCAATTAAATCGAGACCTTTTCACTTAATAGTTGGAATTCAAAGAAAGTCACTTGGTCAAAGAATGGAGATCGTGAATCTTTAAAGGGAACGTTGTACCAAGCTATACGTACAAATATGGTCAAATCAAACTCCTTTTATGGGTGAATTTCAATTTAAAATCATTTTTATATCAATGATCTAGTCTCCAACTAATGGATTATAAGTCAAGAAAATGATTTTTTTAATGGGAGAGGGAAACTAGTCGTTAAAGGGAAAATTATAAAGGGCTAGACTCTGCTCCAATATTTGTTGTTGTCGAATTGTGAGATCATTTATGTCATCCAATAAGAAATTTTATTTTATAGTTCATTTCATGGGTTCATTATTCTATTCTCTTTATTCTTGGCTAAGTGTAAGGGTGCTTCATAGAGTAGATATTGTTTTTTCCATATTATTTGCAGGGCTATTGGATCAATCCATCGAGGGGTTAGATAGTCACATGGAAGGAGAGGTGTAGAATTCATTTCACTTACACCTTTGGTGGTGTCAAGTGGTTCAAATCCAAGTGTTGGATAAACCTTTATCGGGGGTATCTTCAACAAGCAGGAGATCTCATTTCACATCCATGTTGATATAATGGTTGGAGACCATCCCACTTGCAGAGATTTCCTAGAAAGATTCAGAAGCAACACACTATTCTTAACTAGATTGGGGGCGATAATATATCAACTCCAAATCTGACTTCTAGTCGAAATTCTGTGGTCAAATTAGAAAGGGTTGTGATCGCAATCCAATGATTTGGGGGTAAGAGTAAGGCGGAGGTAAGCCTCACTACCTCAACCAACTTTATTTTAAAATCCAAACAAATCTCTTTTTATTTTTTGTCTTTAAAAAACAAAAAACACAAAAAATATAAAATGCAAAAAACCAAAAATATTCATCCTAGCTTGTTCTTAAAATTTCATCTTTCATAGCTAGTGAACCCTTAGGCATTTTCTCTTTAGAGTTATCTCTACCCCAAGAGAATTTAACCCTATATTTTTCTTCATTTAATTTTATATTTTACAAGGGTATTTGAGGATTTTTGCATATTTGTGGTATATTACAATAGAATTTACATTAGATCCAACAATTGTTAGGAAATGAGACACACTTCCACACTAAACCTAGAAGAAGAGAGGAAGAAATATTTAATCAAGAAAGTAAATGACACAACGAGCACGCAGTGTTTTAAATGTTTACATTTTAAATTTGAGAAATGTTCTTTTTTTCTTAGGTATGAAGAGATCTATGCGAGCGATGGATTAGAGTTGAATTTTGGAGTTAAATGTTAAAATCCTCTTAGTTTTTGTTATTAACCTAAAATGCCTTTGGAGCCCATATATTTAGTTGTGTAGCTACTGCAACTATGCTTATTTTAGTGTATATATATATATGATATTTTTTGAACTCAAAATATCAATTATTGTTTGATCTTTGATTTTTCTAAATGGTTTATATTGTTTATGATGGTGAAAAAGAATTTTATGTTCTATGATAGTGTGTTGAAATTAAAAATGATTTATTTCAATATAAATTAAAGGGTTTAATTTTGAAATATCATATACTTTTGAAATATATGAGATCTAAAGGGTCAAGACTAATTTTGAAATATCTTATATCATGAAACTATATCACTCATTTTACAAACATCTTTGAAGGGTGCCAAGACCATGAGGATTTGTCTATACTTACATCATTAATCAATGCACCTTACCAACTACCTTTTGTGGCTTGCATTGGGACAACTTTCAATTTTCAGTATAAAAGTACTTCTAATTTTGTAGCAGAAATGGAAAATAATTTGTCTCTAGAAAATAAATCATGCTTACATAAAATAGTAAAAAATAATTTGCAAAGGAGGTAAACTAGCTACGAAGACAAAAACACTATGAAAATAGTGGTATTTAAATATATACAACATAACTTTCATATTACACAAGACTACTCTTTATATATATTCAACAACTTCCATAATTAACTATAATGAAATACATTGTGCCAAACATTGGTTAAGCTATGTGCTATGTTTCATATGTTTTTTTTTAATTAAATGGACATATATTAAATGAAGCTATGTAATCATACTATATAAACCAATTTAGTGACATATCCAAAAACATAAATATCATGAATATTTGGTAATGTTTGTTTAATATAATATTCTATCAATAGATTTAGATAAGCCCTAGCAGTCTATTTCAATGGACTCTCCTAGGGTACATGTTTCTCTACATCTTGTATTTTTTTCACCTATATTGGAAACACACCTTCCATGAATATGGAAGATGGTTTGGGGAGAAAAGAATTATTCACTTGCAATTTCAATTTGTTTTTGAACCAATGGATATAAATCCCTTTTGTTTGAAGATAGTTGTAAGAGGTCTTCATTATTTCACTGAAAATAGAAGTGTTAAAATGATATAGTCATACAAATGCTTCAATTCTAAAGAAAACAAATTCATCTTACTTACTACTTACTTCCATATAAGGTGTCTTGGGACATTCAAAGATAAAAAATTAGCCAATAATAAAAAACAACTAAGAAGAGCATACCTCATTCACTCATTGGATGTGATAACTTTATGTTCTATTATATATATATATATATATATTATATTCCAAAAAGGTATTTTTTATATACAAAGGAATAATATATTAAGCATAAAACTCTTTGTTTCTAATCCTCGCCTACTTTTTTATCTTTCAACCTCCAAAGCCACTTCACATACCAATAGAAAATCTCCCTCTTGAAAGTAATTAGGAAGAAGTATATTCTTTTAACATTTTGAGCTGGAGAATCAAGGAGTTGGAGCTTCCTTCAAGTTGGAGCATATGCATTAGGGGGTTCTATCCTTCTTCTGGTCAGAGCCAGAGAATTTATGGAGTTGAGGCTTCATTCAGGTTGGAGCCTGAGAATCAAGGGGTTGTAGCCTCCTTCTTGTTGGAGCCAGAGAATTCATGGAGTTGTAGCTTCCTTGATTCTTTGGTTGGAGCCAAAGAATCAAGTGTTAAAAGATTATACTTGATTCTCAGGCTCCAATGACATTTTGATAGCATTTTGATAATGTTTTGTTAAAAGATTGTACTTGATTCCCAGGCTCCAACTTGAAGGAATCTCCAACTCCTTGATTCTCTGGCTCAAAGTGTTAAAAGATTATACTTGATTCTCTGACTCCAAGTGTATTTTGAAATATATGAGACCCTTTAAACCCTTTAAAACTGGACATAAATTATAATTGAGATCAAGTTATATGTGCAAAATTGTGTTTAATAAAGTAGTACATGACAAACATTTCATTAAAACTCACCTTACTCGAATGAACATGGTATTAAAAACCAAACAAGATCAAATTTGGGGCATGACTAGAAAATCCAAAAAGGTATTTTTTATATACAAAGGAATAATATATTAAGCATAAAACTCTTTTTTTCTAATCCTCACCTAATTTTTTATCTTTCAATCTTCGAAGCCACTTTTGTTTACCAAAAGTTGAACAAATTGTGAAAATATAACATTTTTTCTCATAAAACAAGCAAAATGGACACCCATCTTCATGATTTTACCCGGATATCACTTTCCTTGGTACCAAACTGTGTGATGGAGGTCATTAGAAGAATATAATAAAAAATTATATTGTTAGGTGATTAAAACAAGAAAGGGCTTGTTTTGGATTCTTGGAGAAATGGGTCAAAGTACTAAAAGAAAATGGAGTGAGGGGTCTAAAACATCCATTTCTATTCTCAAGGGAACTCGTAGGAAAAAATGTGTGGAAATTAAATCAAGGAAAAGGGCCGTGAGTTCAAGTAATTAGAGCCATGTACTTTTCTCCCTCTCTTGTATAGGATTTTGTTGGAAAGTTCATTTGGACAATTGGTTGTCATTGATGTCAACCCTTGGAGATTGATGTCAACTCTTGGAGAAGTCTGAAATCCCTAGAGATATGGTTGATATCGATGTTGAGTTAGTTTTCATTGATGGAGTGGTTGATGTCAGCAGATGTGATGGGTTTATTTGATGAATTCTCCATGAAGCCACATAGGTGTGGTTATGGTACCCAAAGTTGGTTGAGGAATATGGGCATGAATGACAGTATAAATGTAGGTAATACACTCATATATGGATAGTCCTTGCCATTTTTTTTCAGTGATAGGTGGTACACTATGTGGTTCCTCACAGTTGAGGAGTTATGAGGTCATGAAATTGGAAGCCCCAAATATGTGTTAAGAATCCCCTAATTGGTTGCAAGTAATTAATGAAAGGGTAAAGTGGTTGTAACAAGAAAGTTCAAGAAGTCCTAAATTTAAGCAAAGAGGTTACTTACAAAAAGTATATATACACCTCAAGAAGTCACTCATAGGTAAATTCACACACACATTCTATTGAACATCTTCTATGTGAGTAAGTCATTCTTATATGAGGTAACCAAAGATATCTGAGGTGAATTTTAGAGGAAAGATGATGTAAAGAAGGGAGAAATTCCAAGGGAGGATGAAGTCTTTTGATGATGTGTTCTAAGGTATGTTATTTAAATGTCATCTTACCATTTTCTCTATAACGTTTTTTCTAGAATGATTCAGATAATGAAAATTGGAGGAGGTTGAAAAGACATGCCAAGGTACCTGTGGTAAATATTTCAACATCTAGGTCATTGTATTTGTTGAGATACACTCTATGGAAAATAGGGTTTTGGGCTGGTCCTGAAACTAGTCTCAAACATGTGTTTTGGGTAAAATACATGTAACCTATTCATAGAGGATCAAATATAAGTGTAAACCAACTTTCACCACCACAATCTCTGTCATTGTCATTTCCACTGCCACATCAACCTGTAACTGTATCCAACATGTCACAATCATCAATACTCAACCAGATCCTCTCACATGGATCATATACCAAGGGCACCTCTCAACTAGATTTCCAACATAACCAACACATGTCTCTACCAAGCATGTAAAAGGATCACCAACATGCCATCAAAAGATATGTGTCTCAACCATGTACCAAATCATGTACCAAACCATCAACCTGTACCATACCAAGCATTGATCATGTACCACAACCTGTATCACACCAAGTTCATCAACCATGCACTAAAACCTGTACCAAATTGTGCATAAAACATGCATTAACACCTGTAGCAAACCGTGCATAAACCATGCACCAAAACCTCTACCATACCATGTACTAAACTTGTACCAAATCATGCATCAACCAAAACCTGTGCCATATCATGTGTCAACACCATATCATGCATCACTTATGTATCTCACCACACATCAATGTCACCAAGGAATTCCTCATACATATACCAAAAATGTATCTCAAACAATGTGCCCAATATCCAAGATGCTCTTTAAACCATGTGCATTTTGATGCTTGAATCCGTTAGGACCGAAATGACAACCTCACGAGGATATATATCACCTTACATTTTTATAGAGGTGGTACTCCTCTCTGTTTAAAGATATTCTTGGGATTCTATATTTTCAAAATAATATAGGACTATGAGAAAGTTCGTTGTGATATTCAAAGAAATATAAAGATTGTGGTAAAATAAAATAAAATGTTATGTTTTTCAAGAGAGTTCTTGATAGATGACCAAGAACCTCACACATCACATATTGAAAAAGATAAACAAAATTTCCTCACATCCATCATAGTTAAGCTAAAGATTTATGATAACATAAAATAAAAGAAAATGGTGTGCACACATAAGAGAACTTTAATAGAGTAAAAACATGTGGAGCTCAAATAAAGAAAATTATAGATCAATCTCAATATTTTATCCTCAAAACTCAGAGTTATAAAACATCGTCAAAACTAATCCCGAAATAGTTCTCTTGGGATTTATGAAAAATATAGATTCTGTTACAAAGCTTTGAAATTTAAATGTGTTTGTCCTTAGGACTCAAATTGGGGCTCCCGTGGACCATAAAGAAAATATAAACAAGAAGTAAGTTTTGGACATAATATGGTGGGTGATAACAGAGTAACGAGACCTGTAAAGAAGACATGAACGAGTTATCAGATTTCGATTAAACCTTTCTAGCCAAAGAAGCAGAGTAACTGGATGAAAAACTGATAAAGAAATCAAGATCTGATCAACATAAAATTACTATTATGGTCTCTCTCTCGTTTACTTGCTTGTTGTTGTCCTTTTATTTTCCTCATTGAAGGTTATAGGAACCATCTCAATTCCTGCTTCTTGGCCTTCTTTAGTTAATTTATCAATTTCTTTTTTAAACCAATCTTCAATGTAATTTTTCATTAGTGCAACATTTATTTCATGCCTGATTCTGATATTGAATAATTCTCCTTCCAAGTCTCTTAAGTCATGAGAAATTCCATGTATTGTCTCCTCAACATCTTGATTTCTCATAGAATAATCAACCAACCAATTGTTTATCTCTTCTTCATTATATTCAATTATGCCATAAAATTTCTTAGTTGATAACCCTTTTAATATCTCCAGGGTGAAATCATGGAGGTGGGTAACACTTTCGTGACAATCTGATCTCCAAAATTCCGAAAAATATTGTTTCGACCGAAAGATATTTTTTTCGGCCGAACCCTGGAACGTCAAATCGAATGGTATAGTGACGACACCCTCGATTTTCGTGTAGAAATTTAGTCAAACAGAGTTTTTCCATCCGAAAATATGTTTTTGGCCGAAAGATATTCAGGCCGAAAAATTATTTCGTCCGAAATAATATTTCGTCCGAACTATTCTTTCGGCCGAACTATTCTTTCGGCCAAACTATTTTTTCGGCCGAAAAAATGTTTATATATTGACTGCACAACATAATTGTAACATTTTTCCCGATTGTGATAGTGAGTGAATGAGTGATTGTGAGCGGACGTCGTGTTGGCGGGTGCTCCTATGGATGTTTGTTGGCAAGAATGTTTTGTTGGCGTAGACGTCGTGTTGGCGGGTGGTCGAGCTGTTGTGTTGGCGGGCGGTCGGGCGGGCCGAGCTTCAGGTAAGCCCAAAACCTTTAGATTTCATTTATATTTATATATTTTTTTTAACTGTAATTTTTAAATTTTAAATTTAATTTAAATGTTGTGCTTCGAGTCTGTAATTTAATTGTAATTGTAATTTTTAATTTTAATTTTAATTTTAATTTTTAAATTTAATTTTTTATTTATATAGCGGCCCCTATAGCCAAGCCGTGGGCATGCCAACGGCTTGGCCACACGGCTGGGCCCCCGCGGCCAAGTCACAATCCACTAGACTGTGACTGGACTGTGACTTGGCCATGGGGGGCTAGACCTGTGGCCAAGCCGTGGGAACGCCAATGGCTTGGCCACAGAGCTGGGCCCCCGCGGCCAAATCACAATCCACATTTTAAAGGCAAATTCTCTATGTTTTCAAATAAATTTATATATCAGGCCAACTAGATTCCCCATGTAATAATTAAGGGAAGTTATTTAACCTTTTTTATTTCCTTGTTGTTACACCAATTTTGAAATGCCACTTCAATACTTTCTCCTACCCAAACATTTTGGTTCCCTATCATTCCTTTCAATTCCTTCCAAACTGCTATGGAAAGGCCCATAAGTCGTGACCATAAGTTGTGAAGAGACGAGCACTTGTATATTCTACTTGTTGGCATAGGCTACACCATCCAAGCCTAACAAATGATCTTTTCTGCACAATATCCTAGGTAGTATCCCTTTTGTTCAATATCAACCACATGGAATTTTTTTATTTTGAAGGGATATTAAGTTTCTATGTGACTTTCCACCACCATGTATGAATATGCTCTCTACCCTCCTCAATAATATCCTTATATCCTAATTTTGGTACATATTCCCTTGATGAGTTTAGAGACCAAACTAACTAGTCTTCCTTCTCTTTGATTATGATGTTTCTAAATTTTAGATAATATGTGTATCTCTACCATTCTCCTGCCTTTTTCTTCTCCAATGCTTAAGTCCCTTAAGGACAACCAAGATTGGTGCCATATAGTTTCCATGGCCCCATTCAAAACCTTTCACAACATATCATATCCTTTTCTATGTAGCTCATGTATGAATTGGTTTGATATCCTATGCCTTCATTTGTTTCCAACCCAAGGGTCCAAACCTATTTTCACTTTGTCACATTTTCCCACTTACCATATCAACCAATTTCCCACCAATTGAAATGATGAAAGTACAACTTTCCACAGATTTGAGGAAATATGTATTCACTTAACCAGATATATGATAGAGTAAAATTCTGTGCATAAATGTGTTGTATAGTTTGGTACAGGTAGAAGAAATCTTTATGTTTATTTCAAATTTGTTAATATTTGTACATTCTGATTATAAAAGTGTTCTAAAATTCTGTGCATAAATGTGTTATATAGTTTGGTATAGGCAGAAGAAATATTTATGTTTATTTTAAATTTGTTAATTAGTATTTAGATTTTAGATTTGGTATGGCCGCATTTGTTTTGGTCCAGTTTAGATTTAAAGACAATATTTTATTGACTAGTAATAGTTATGGTCTATTGTTTGACCACATAATTTATTAAGTGGTTTAATTCAAATAAATTTATGCCTAGAANCAACATCTCAACCATGTACCAAATCATGTACCAAACCATCAACCTGTACCATACCAAACATTGATCATGTACCACAACCTGTATCACACCAAGTTCATCAACCATGCACTAAAACCTGTACCAAATTGTGCATAAAACATGCATTAACACCTGTAGCAAACTGTGCATAAACCATGCACCAAAACCTCTACCATACCATGTACTAAACTTGTACCAAATCATGCATCAACCAAAACCTGTGCCATACCATGTGTCAACACCATATCATGCATCACTTATGTATCTCACCACACATCAATGTCACCAAGGAATTCCTCATACATATACCAAAAATGTATCTCAAACAATGTGCCCAATATCCAAGATGCTCCTTAAACCATGTGCATTTTGATGCTTGAATCCGTTAGGACCGAAATGAAAACCTCATGAGGATATATATCACCTTGCATTTTTATAGAGGTGGTACTCCTCTCTGTTTAAAGATATTCTTGGGATTCTATATTTTCAAAATAATATAGGACTATGAGAGAGTCCGTTGTGATATTCAAAGAAATATAAAGATTGCGGTAAAATAAAATAAAATGTTCTGTTTTTAAAGAGAGTTCTTGATAGATGACCAAGAACCTCACACATCACATATTGAAAAAGATAAACAAAATTTCCTCACATCCATCATAGTTAAGCTAAAGATTTATGATAACATAAAATAAAAGAAAATGGTGTGCATACATAAGAGAACTTTAATAGAGTAAAAACAAGTGGAGCTCAAATAAAGAAAATTATAGCTCAATCTCAATATTTTATCCTCAAAACTCAGAGTTATAAAACATCGTCAAAACTAATCCCGAAATAGTTCTCTTGGGATTTATGAAAAATATAGATTCTGTTATAAAGCTTTGAAATTTAAATGTGTTTGTCCTTAGGACTCGAATTGGGGCTCCCGTGGACCATAAAGAAAATATAAACAAGAAGTAAGTTTTGGAGATAATATGGTGGGTGATGACAGAGTAATGAGACCTGGAAAGAAGACATGAACGAGTTATCAGATTTCAATTAAACCTTTCTAGTCAAAGAAGTAGAGTAACTGGATGAAAAACTGATAAAGAAACCAAGATCTGATCAACATAAAATTACTATTATGGTCTCTCTCTCGTTTACTTGCTTGTTGTTGTCCTTTTATTTTCCTCATTGAAGGTTATAGGAACCGTCTTAATTCCTGCTTCTTGGCCTTCTTTAGTTAATTTATCAATTTCTTTTTTAAACCAATCTTCAATGTAATTTTTCATTAGTGCAATATTTATTTCATGCCTGATTCTGATATTGAATAATTCTCCTTCCAAGTCTCTTAAGTCATGAGAAATTCCATGTATTGTCTCCTCAACATCTTGATTTCTCATAGAATAATCAACCAACCAATTGTTTATCTCTTCTTCATTATATTCAATTATGCCATAAAATTTCTTAGTTGATAACCCTTTTAATATCTCCAGGGTGAAATCATGGAGGTGGGTAACACTTTCGTGACAATTTGATCTCCAAAATTCCGAAAAATATTGTTTCGACCGAAAGATATTTTTTTCGATCGAACCCTGGAACGTCAAATCGAATGGCACAGTGACGACACCCTCGATTTTCGTGTAGAAATTTAGTCAAACGAAGTTTTTCCATCTGAAAATATGTTTTTGGCCGAAAGATATTCAGGCCGAAAAATTATTTTGTCCGAAATAAAATTTTCTCTGAACTATTCTTTCGGACGAACTATTCTTTCGGCCGAACTATTTTTTCGGCCGAAAAAATGTTTATATATTAATTGCACAACGTAATTGTAACATTTTTTCCCGATTGTGATAGTGAGTTAATGAGTGATTGTGAGCGGACGTCGTGTTGGCGGGTGCTCCTATGGATGTTTGTTGGCGTAGACGTTGTGTTGGCGGGTGGTCGAGCTGTTGTGTTGGCGTGCGGTCAGGCGGGCCGAGCTTCAGGTAAGCCCAAAATCTTTAGATTTCATTTTTATTTATATTTTTTTTTAACTGTAATTTTTAAATTTTAAATTTAATTTAAATGTTGTGCTCCGAGTCTGTAATTTAATTGTAATTTTTAATTTTAATTTTTAAATTTATTTTTTTATTTATATAACGGCCCCTATAGCCAAGCCATGGGAACGCCAATGGCTTGGCCACAGAGCTGGGCCCCCGCGGCCAAATCACAATCCACATTTTAAAGGAAAATTCTCTATGTTTTCAAATAAATTTATATATCAGGCCAAATAGATTCCCCATGTAATGATTAAGGGAAGTTATTTAACCTTTTTTAAGTCCTTGTTGTCACACCAATTTTGAAATGCCACTTCAATACTTTCTCCTACCCAAACATTTTGGTTCCCTATCATTCCTTTCAATTCCTTCCAAACTGCTATGGAAAGGCCCATAAGTCGTGAAGAGACAAGCACTTGTATATTCTACTTGTTGGCATAGGCTACACCATCCAAGCCTAACAAATGATCTTTTCTACACAATATCCTAGATAGTATCCGTTTTGTTCAAGATCAACCACATGGAATTTTTTTTATTTTGAAGGGATATTAAGTTTCCATGTGACTTTCCACCACCATGTATGAATATGCTCTCTACCCTCCTCAATAATATCCTTATATCCTAATTTTGGTACATATTCCCTTGACGAGTTTAGAGACCAGACTAACTGGTCTTCCTTCTCTTTGATTATGATGTTTCTAGATTTTAGATAATATGTGTATCTATACCATTCTCCTGCCTTTTTCTTCTCCAATGCTTAAGTCCCTTAAGGACAACCAAGATTGGTGCCATATAGTTTCCATGGCCCCATTCAAAACCTTTCACAACATATAATATCCTTTTCTATGTAGATCATGTATGAATTGGTTTGATATCCTATGCCTTCATTTGTTTCCAACCCAAGGGTCCAAACCTATTTTCACTTTGTCACGTTTTCCCACTTACCATATCAACCAATTTCCCACCAATTGAAATGATGAAAGTACAACTTTCCACAGTTTTGAGGATATATGTATTCACTTAACCAGATATATGATAGAGTAAAATTCTGTGCATAAATGTGTTGTATAGTTTGGTACAGGTAGAAGAAATCTTTATGTTTATTTCAAATTTGTTAATATTTGTACATTTGTTAATATTTGTACATTCTGATTATAAAAGTGTTCTAAAATTCTGTGCATAAATGTGTTATATAGTTTGGTACAGGCAGAAGAAATGTTTATGTTTATTTTAAATTTGTTAATTAGTATTTAGATTTTAGATTTGGTATGGTCGCATTTGTTTTCGTCCAGTTTAGATTTAAAGACAATATTTTATTGACTAGTAATAGTTATGGTCTATTGTTTGACCACATAATTTATTAAGTGGTTTAATTCAAATAAATTTATGCCTAGAAATATTTTTCGTTCTTTTGGTTATAATAAAATATTATCTAACAAACATCATCTTA
>SNQJ01S0040415.1:83486-98254 GCA_010110895.2 Picea sitchensis
AACATTATTTACATTCATGGACCTTTTACTAAGGTCCATTCAAAATCACACATTCTCATCCTTGAGTTTTCCACAGTTCTTGGCCAGCATAATTATTTTTTACAGACTGGGGGAAACAGGGTGTTACACATAGCCTGCAAATCATTTTACTAATGTAATTCACTTTCATACATGTTATCTGAGTTGTACAAGAGGTATGTTTTGTTCCTTGGCATGTCTAAAAAACAATGCTTGAATGCATACCTCCTCCTTTGAGTCCCACATTGGTTACCTTCTTCCAAAATCAAACACAAGTTATCTGAAAGGAAATTCGTAGATCATGAAAATTTCTTTCTTTTAGTACAGTTCATACTAGCATAGGCTTTGCATGGTTTAAAGTGTTTTATATTACCATATATTCTCAAATAGGTTTTGCATGGTTTAAAGTGTTGTCTACTATCATATATTCTTAAATAGATATGCAATGATACAATCTGTATGTTTGGCAGTTTACCTTTTTCTTTTCCATCTATTGGGTTTGCATATTCTTAAATATATAAACAACAACACATTCTTGTATTATTGGCTTTGCATATTCTTAAATAGATAAATAACAACACATTCTTGTACTATTTCACACTCTAATTTTTTCTTTTCATTTATTTAGTAGATATCATATGTCTATCTTTCCTTTAATTTTTTTTATTAATTAAGTGCATCTATGTAACCAACAGGGTCATTAGTAACTAGAAAAAAATAAATATTTTAATATAAAATTATTCTGCCAAAATTATTAGATGATATTTCAATAGAATCATATTTTCACGTATTATTAATATTTATTTTAGTTAATCTATCTTTATATCATAATCTATTGTCAAGAAATTAGTTCAATCTATTTTCTTATCATAAATATTTCTTTTATTTAAATAATCTTCCAATTAAAATTATATTTTAGAATTGATACTCCTTACAAAACTATAAATAAATTCCATATCATTCTATCCTACAAAATGAGTGGAATTTTTTTATACATACCCTTCATAACAGTTTTATATACATACCCTTCTTTATATGGTTGAAAAACATAGATAAAATATGGTTGAAATTTTTATTTATTTATAAAAAGGGTATGTATAAAAAATTCCATATCATTTTATGACTATTTTCAATCATATTTTATCTGTGTTTTTCAACAGTCCACAGTGAACATAAAAATAAACATTTAAATTAATACATAATAGGATAGGCCCAAGAGTTCATCTTTGTGTTGAATTTGATCAGTCCCCATAGGTCCAATAACAGTCCATGTTGAAATATGTTGAATTTTATCATATGTTTTTTAATAGTCCACAGTGAACATAAAATGAAGCATTTAAATTAATACATAATAGAAAAGTATTTAAGAGTTTGATGCTTAATTTAATGCATTGTAAAAATGAGAATATACAAAACATTAGTTCATAACTAACAACTTTGACACTTTTTTCCATCAACTTCGAGAAATCAAATATGAGACAATAAATTGATTTTTTAAATTCCAAAATTATGAAATATATATATATATATTATAATCAAAGTCTGAATAGTTACACTGTAAAATACATAGGTTCCACATCCATTTTAGGATGATAAAATGGAACTAAGACATTTAACTCTAAAATTCTAGACTCTAAGTCATCACTTTAAGATATATCACTTCATACCTGCAATTCAAACCTGCAAAAAAAACAGAATTCAAAAATTAAAAATTTACAATTCAAACATGCGAAATAAAATAGAATTCAAAAATTGTGATTAAAACAAAATTGACATACATACCAAAAGAGTTAAGTCTCGTCCTCCAACATACTCTTTCCCACAAAATATATTGTAAACATGTTTTCCACCAAATATAATTTAGACATCTATAACAATAAAAAACAATAATAAAAAAAAACAAATAACACATATTAGCATATATAATGTAACTAAATATTAAATAAACAATAAAAAAGAATAGCATACCCAACCACAGTTAAACAGATTTAAGATAGTTACTCTCCACATTAAGCATACATGATTTAAACAATTTGTAAAATCTTATCTAAAATCTTAAAAAGAATTAAAGAGAAAAATTGTGTTCTTGGTAAAAAAAAATTGTGAGTTAGAGTTAGATAATAATCTGAAAATAAATATAGAACTGTGTATGAATCAAGTTCACAAATCTCCATATTAAGTCATTCTTCTAATTAAATACTTATCTCCTTGTGGATAAAGTCTCAAATCCTTCAGGTGAAATTCTCCTTGTGGATCAAGTCCCAAATCCTTCAAGTGAAATTCTCATCCCAGGTGATGTTATTTGATCTTATTTACTCAGCAATAAAATACTAATCTTCTCAGCAGTAAAATACTTCTCTCCTCTTATGCAGTGGTCATTTAATCAAATTCCATAATGCCCTTTCAAATTAAATGACTCGTAAATCTTCATATTAATCCATTCTTCCAAAAAGCTACTTATATCTATGAAATTTCACAAATCTCCATTTTAAAAACTATTCTTCCGAAAAATACTTATCTCCTCTTTTTGCGGTGGAATATATGTTCTCATATAATCTTTCATGTACATGAAGAAAACATAAATCTGCACATGTATATTAAGTCATTCTTCAAAAACCATTTAAATCTTTCATGTTTGGGATGTATTCATATTACATATAATCAAATGCTCTTTGAATTTATGTGTGAGCTAGCTCACATATACAATATGCATAGCTTATTTGTAAATCTACTTGAATGTGGGTTTTTTTTGGTTAATAACCAATTTAGTTAAGAGTTTGACAATACCCTGGAAAGAAAAAATTCACTTTGTTGTATGTAGAAAACACAAATGTCCATACTACGTCATTCTTAGACAAGAAAGCAAGGAATGCAATCAAAGAAAATTTAGAAACTTTCTCTTTTCTGTTTCTAATGTGGGATAGAGTATGTTCTCAAATAATCAAATGTTCAAGTTCAAAATTAGGTCTTCTTCATGATCTAAACTTAAATAAGTTTGAATGTACTTCATTTAAGACAATGATAAGCTTATATAGGGGTTCTATATATTTCAAAATAATTGATCAAAACATTGAATAGGAACTTGGTTAAACTAAAAATTTGAGAAGACAAAAATTTGATAAAAGTCAAAAACGTACATTTATGAATCATCCTGAATGGACGTATCCTTCCCAAATATGGGTGCTTCCTTGTAACACCCTGGGTTTTGAACCCCCATTTTAAATAATGTATTGTTACAATGCTAAGAGGCTAGGGTGCCCAAACAATTATTAAAAGGCTAGTGTGCCCAAGACATGTAATGTTTTTTATCATTATTAATAATAAATACATGGTTGGTTGCTAGACGGACAAGGAATAGAGTTATAGGGGGATATGATTCCACAAGAGAAGGGGCTTGAGGGGATAAGTGTTTGTTTCTATGTTAATTACCCTTTTTTCCTAAGGGAGGGGATCAGTTACTTGAGCTTCTTGAAGAAGGCCAGGAGGTTCTTGATTCCCCACAAAGTTACTTAAACTCACTTCTGGTCTAATTGGGGGGGTCGACTGATGGCTTGTTCGTTGATTTTCCTGTATGACCATTCATTTCCCTCACGCACTTTCATGCACTCACTCACCCATTCATTGATCCATCCTCATCCGCGTCTTGGCTTGGGAAAGGGGAACCGAACTGCTGAAGAATTGGCCATGATATGGTGGGTTGTAGTGGTTGCTAGTGTGATCCAACCGTGATTTGAGGCCTGCATGTATGAGATGCATTGGCATGTGTCCAACATTGCTCACAGTTGCGAGTCCTGAGAGTTCCAACATTGCGATTCTAGACCAGTTGCGCTAGAGCCCGAATAACGAGAAGGAATGCCTGAGGGACTGCGTGGCAGAGAAGGGTGGAGGTTCATTCTCTTGGGTGGTACAAGCTGGGTAGAAGAGACTTGGGTACTTGGATTGTTGTGAGAGATGGGAAGCCTGTGAGAGCTTGGGTGCTGACTGGTTTGGAAAGCCAAGTAACACTATGAAACCATCCTTGTGGATTCATAGCCCTGGATCGGGGGTGACATTGTTGTTGAGATTTGGAACAGTAGTGTCTACGGTTGGGTGGAACATCCTTGGTCTGCAGCCAGTTGGTGTCACCTTTTTATAAATATAAGTACTCTCTGTTATGGTATCATTTGCATGTATATGAATGTGTTTTCGTTGTATATTTAATTATTGTTTAATTGAATCTTTAGACTATGCATGCTTGCTGACTATTGTTGTGCATGTCATTAAAGTCTTTCTTTTTATGCATCCTTAAATTTTAAAAGGGTATCAGTAAGAGAAATAAGTCCAAGGGAGGGCTTGAAGGTAGTGTACCCCGACCTGTGGGTGGTTGGGTATGTTACAGTTTGGTATCAGAGCTTTTGGTTGAAACACCGGGCCAGTATGGGTCGGGTATGTTGGTCAGAGTCTCCGGGACAAAATTGAATTCTGACTGTGGAGTTGAAAATATCAAAAGGAATGGCGTTGTAGAACCTACACAGGAGTTATACTGTCAAAGATCAGTTGTAAGGGGTTCAAAGGATCATGACCGTCCCCCTTTGAATTCGGAAGTGATCACCAATGTAGGATCAGGAGAGATCCAGGATCGTTGGATCAGAGGACAAGAGAACAGGGGTCGTCCGATGAAAAGGAAGAAAGGGTTAAGGTCACAATCGTCGGATCCCATTGGAGAGTGAGATCAACGGACAAGAGGCATTGCGGAGAACCAATTTGCATGGTAGATAATTTCCCGAGGCGGTCCCGCAATCCAAACCACTGTTTCCCCAAGGGGTTACATGTCAGCATCAGGAGAATTGCGGGGCGAAAAGTGGGTTACTCCAAACCGTCAATGCATGCCCCTGTAAATCCAAAGGCAGTGAGTGAGGTACGTGTTAGCAGATCAATAACTCCGGAGGAATCTACTCGAGAGGTTTTCAGTTGATATTTGAAGCTCCCGAAGCATGGAGAGTCGAAGAGCTGAAGTAAATCCCAATCATCTGATCATCTGAAATAGATATCAAGCGTCGAATCGTCCAAAGTAAATCTCAAGCATCGAATTGTTCGAGGTGAATCTGGGTCGTCTGATCTAGAAGAGATGTGGCGTAAATCTGTGGATTTAGGGTGAATACTCGAAGTAAGCCTTAACCGTCTGATTCAAGAGGACACACGGTAGAATCCCGTGTACATTGAGGGGTTTGAAGTTTGAAATTTCTGAAACCTGAAGACCCGAAAGGATCTCAGCCATTGATCTGCCGAGAGCCACATGTCACCAGATCCAGGGATTCGGATAAAAGCTAGTGGGGCCAGAGAATTTTTAAAATTTGAAATTTCTGAAGTCCGAAGACCCGAAGTAAGCCTCAACCATCAGATTAAGGAGGACACCCAGTGCAGATCTGTGGAATTTGGGTGAAGACCCGAAGTGAATCTTAGTCGTCTGATCCAGGAGGACACATGGTGACAGATTGGCCAGTTCAGGAATTCAAGTTCGAGAGAATTGGAAGTGTGCTTGTATAGAAACTCTCGAAGTCTCGAAGCCCAAAGATTCGAAGTGATGGGGCATGATGACATCACCAGGAGGTGATGTGGACCCCAGAATTTCCTGAAGTGACGTGGCTTGCTGAGGTCACTAGGGATGACATGGAAACATTGGATGTGTGCCATGTGTCAGTAAGTTTTGAGCATTTGGAGTATTGAAAAGCCAGTTAGAACGTGACATGTTTTACCCGCCTGATTGGGCCATGTGTCCGCTTCCAGTATTTCACCACGTGGTGACGGATCGTGCAGTCCTGAGACTAGGCACTCTGGAGTGGAAAGATGTGACAGATTTTGTTGGGTCAAAAACTCTCGAAGGCCTGAAGGCCGGAGTACGTATCGATCGTTGATTCCAGAATACACACGTCAAAGGATTGTCAACTTTGAGTGGAACCACTCTAGGAGAAAGTGCAGGAGGAAAGTTTTAAAACTTCCAAATCCTGAAGAGTCGAAGCGATTCACAGTCGTTTATCTGTGGGAGGACACCCGTCGACAGAACATGAACTCTAGGTAAAAGCGTTCAAGGAGTAGGAAAGCAAGGAAAGTTGAGACCCCCGAAGTGCTAAGTCTCGAACTGGATCTCGATCGTTGATTGTGAAAGAGGATGAGGACTGTTGATTCGGCCCTGGCGGAAAGTTCTGAAGTCTCGAATATCTGAACAAGCGCTTTTCAGCTAAGCGCAGGGTCATGGTCGTGGTCATGTGCAGATTGAGAGATGAGGAAAGGAGGGATAAGGGTCGAATTGGTGGTCTTTGAGACAGAAAAGTGCTAAGGAAGGATTTAGCCGTCGTTTATAGTTGTGGTCACATGGAAAGGTGGTTTGAAGGAAGCACCTGCGCAGGATGAAATTCTATGTCAGCCAAGGATAACATGACCCTGTTATTTTCGGAGAATGGGGATATGATCTCCATGAACAAAAAAATAAAGAGACTTGTAGCATGGTTTGGCAATTTTGTTTATCATATGCATAATTCTAACAAATTGGTCACTTGCACATTTTACAGAATTAAGGGGTTTAAACACATCAACTCAGGATGTGTATTGAGGAAGTGGAAAGAGGCGAGGGAGACTCCATTCATGATAAGGAGTCTGAAGGCCAGAATACCAGAGTTGGTAATGCAGAGACAGAGTCCAATGGACGCAAGGGAAAAGGAGAGCAGGAAATGTTAATAGAAACAGTAAGAAGCTTGAAGATGGAAGTGCAGAGCTACAAAGAAGACAACGAGATATTGATGAGAGAGAAAAGTTAGATAAATGCTTGAGTGTTGCAGATCTTAAATCAGTTGCAGAGACAAACGAAGAAGGGATCAAACTCAATACAAGAGGAAGAAGGAAGGTGTCATGAAAGAAGGAATGATCGTGGAAGAGTTGTTTATTCCAGAAATGTTAGCAAAGCTCATGGAAACCACTCACCTCCTTACTCAGAAAGAAGGTTTTATGCATCGGGAGTTCTCGTAAGCAGTCCAGAGGTGTCTCCTGTCAGACACCAAGGAAGGAAACAAAAGGTAGATAGTTTTCAAGGATAGTTGAGGAAGTTGAATCCACCTTCCTTCGATGGAGAAAGATAAAGGGAAGATGATTATGAAGCATGGTTTCTTGGACTCCAGAGATATTTTCAGTTGCACAATTATTCGTCCAACCTGGAAGTTAGGATTGTCACCTACCATTTACACGGGAAAGCTGCAATGTGGTGGGACCAACTAAAGAAAGTGGAACATGTTAATGAAAGTAGGATCACTTGGAAGTAGTTCAAGAAGTACTTCCAGAAGGAGTACCTCTCAGAGAATTTCTATGACAAGAAAATGCAGGAGTTCTTTGAACTCAGGTTGGGAATCATGACTATGGAAGAGTACGAGAAGAAGTTCTTGGGATTCTTAAAGTATGTCATGTTCATTGGTGATGAGAAAGTGAAAATACAGAGATCTCTAAGTGGACTGCCATCCTTTTATAAGGAAAATATCAAGTATGATGAGCCCAAGACCTTGACCGAAGCCATCAGGAAGGATAAATACCTGTATGAGAAAGGTCAGGGAAGAGAATCTCTGGAGAAATCTTGGAAGGACAAGAAAAATGTGAAGTCCGATCAGAGGAGGAAAGGATTCAAACCTTCCTTCAATGGGAATGATCCTAATAGAAATCATCAAGATCAGTATGCTAAGGGAGATTTCAAGAAGGAAGATTCCTTGGAAAAAAGGGGAAGACCACCAATCCAATGATGGGGATGGAAGATCACATGTGAAAGGATTGCCCACACAAAAAGGACAGAGTGAAGACTGTGCACAACATCCAAGAGGCTACAACAGCCAAATATATGGGAAGAATATATGCATCTTTAAATGATTGACAAGCAGAGTATCAGTCCAATATGATCGAGGTGGAAGGTAGGATCATAAATCAGCATGTTGCTATTTTGATTGATTCAGGAGAAAGTCATCGTTACATTGATCCTAAGATAGTGTATAGATTACATTTGGAGAAAAGTAAACTTGGAAAATAAAGTTTGGTTCAGTTAGCCACTGGAACCAAAAGAAGAATCCATGACATGGTCAGAAGTTGTTCCATAAGTCTTAATGGCGTGAATACTAGTATTGATCTAAATATCATACCATTGGGATCTTATGATATTCTGATTGGAATGGATTGGTTGGACAAGCATCATGTTGTCCTATATTTCCATAACAAGACAGTTACATGTCTTGATGGAAATGGAAAACAGAGCACTGTGAAAGGAGTTCCAAGAACCATCATTATAAGGGAGATTTCATCCTTGCATCTAAAAAGATGTTTTAGGAAAGGATGTCAATTGTATGCAGCTCATGTGGAAGATCCAGATAATACAAAAGGGCCAAGCCTCTAATATTTCTCAGTACTACAGGAATTTGAAGATGTATTCCAAGAAATATCGGGATTGCCACCAAGGAGGGAGATAGATTTATGAATTTATTTAGTGCCAGGAGCTTCTCTGGTGTCAAAAACACCTTACATAATGAGCACACCAGAGTTAAAAGAATTACAAATGCAGTTGGAAGAATTGTTGAAGAAAGGGTACATACATCCAAGTGTTTCACCTTCAGGAGCACCAGTACTTTTCGTCAAAAAGAAAGATGGAATCTTGAGGATGTGTATTGACTTCAGACAACTAAACAAGTACACTATAAAGAAAAAGTATCCTCTACCTCGAATTGATGACCTCTTTGATCAACTAAGAGGAGCAAATATATTTTCAAAAATTGACCTGAGGGCAGGATACCATCAGGTAAGAATCAAGGAAAAAGACATTCATAAGACAGCCTTTAGGACCAGGTATGGGCATTATGAATTTGTAGTGGTGCCATTTGGACTGACGAATGCACTAGTTGTATTCATGTTCTTAATGAATGGCATATTCATGAATTATTTGGATAAGTTTGTCATAGTATTCTTGGATGACATACTTATATATTCTAAGTCTGAAGAGGAGCATGAACATCACTTAAGACTGGTATTTCAAGTACTGAGAGAACATCAGTTGTATGCCAAGTTGAGTAAGTGTTCTTTTTATCAAAAGAAAATCCATTACTTGGGANACAATTCAAACATGCGAAATAAAACAGAATTCAAAAATTGTGATTAAAACAAAATTGACATACATACCAAAAGAGTTAAGTCTCGTCCTCCAACATACTATTTCCCACAAAATATATTGTAAACATATTTTCCACCAAATATAATTTAGACATATGTAACAATAAAAAACAATAATAAAAAAAAACAAATAACACATATTATCATATATAATGTAACTAAATATTAAATAAACAATAAAAAAGAATGGCATACCCAACCACAGTTAAACAGATTTAAGATAGTTACTCTCCACATTAAGCATACATGATTTAAACAATTTGTAAAATCTTATCTAAAATCTTAAAAAAAATTAAAGAGAAAAGTTGTGTTCTTGGTAAAAAAAAATTGTGAGTTAGAGTTAGATAATAATCTGAAAATAAATATAGAACTGTGTATGAATCAATTTCACAAATCTCCATATTAAGTCATTCTTCTAATTAAATACTTATCTCCTTGTGGATAAAGTCTCAAATCCTTCAGGTGAAATTCTCCTTGTAGATAAAGTCCCAAATCCTTCAGGTGAAATTCTCATCCCAGGTGATGTTATTTAATCTTATTTACTCAGCAATAAAATACTAATCTTCTCAGCAATAAAATACTTCTCTCCTCTTCTGCAGTGGTCATTTAATCAAATTCCATAATGCCCTTTCAAATTAAATGACTCGTAAATCTTCATATTAATCCATTCTTCCAAAAAGCTACTTATATCTATGAAATTTCACAAATATCCATTTTAAAAACTATTCTTTCGAAAAATACGTATCTCCTCTTTCTACGGTGGAATATATGTTCTCATATAATCTTTCATGTACATGAAGAAAACATAAATATGCACATGTATATTAAGTCATTCTTCAAAAACCATTTAAATCTTTCATGTTTGGGATGTATTCATATTGCATATAATCAAATGCTCTTTGAATTTATGTGTGAGCTAGCTCACATATACAATATGCATAGCTTATTTGTAAATCTACTTGAATGTGGGTTTTTTTGGTTAGTAACCAATTTAGTTAAGAGTTTGACAATACCCTGGAAAGAAAAAATTCACTTTGTTGTATGTAGAAAACACAAATGCCCATACTACGTCATTCTTAGACAAGAAAGCAAGGAATGCAATCGAAGAAAATTTAGAAACTTTCCCTTTTTCTGTTTCTAATGTGGGATAGAGTATGTTCTCAAATAATCAAATGTTCAAGTTCAAAATTAGGTCTTCATCATGATCTAAACTTAAATAAGTTTGAATGTACTTCATTTAAGACAATGATAATCTTATATAGGGGTTCTATATATTTCAAAATAATTGATCAAAACGTTGAATAGGAACTTGGTTAAACTAAAAATTTGAGAAGACAAAAATTTGATAAAAGTAAAAAACGTACATTTATGAATCATCCTGAATGGACATATCCTTCCCAAATATGGGTGCTTCCTTGTAACACCCTGGGTTTTGAACCCCCATTTTAAATAATGTATTGTTATAATGTTGAGAGGCTAGGGTGCCCAAACAATTATTAAAAGGCCAGTGTGCCCAAGACATGTAATGTTTTTTATCATTATTAATAATAAATACATGGTTGGCTGCTAGACGGACAAGGAATAGAGTTATAGGGGGATATGATTCCACAAGAGAAGGGGCTTGAGGGGATAAGTGTTTATTCCTATGTTAATTACCCTTTTTTCCTAAGGGAGGGGATCAGTTACTTGAGCTTCTTGGGGAAGGCCAGGAGGTTCTTGATTCCCCACAAAGTTACTTAAACTCACTTCTGGTCTAATTGGGGGGTTCAAGTGATGGCTTGTTCGTTGATTTTCTTGTACGACCATTCATTTCCATCACGCACTTTCATGCACTCACTCACCCATTCATTGATCCATCCTCATCCGCGTCTTGGCTTGGGAAAGGGGAACCGAACTGCTGAAGAATTGGCCATGATATGGTGGGTTGTAGTGGTTGCTGGTGTGATCCAACCATGATTTGAGGCCTTCATGTATGAGATGCATTGTCCTGTGTCCAGCATTGCTCACAGCTGCGAGTCCTGAGAGTTCCAACATTGCGATTTTGGACCAGTTGTGCTAGAGCCCGAATAACGAGAAGGAATGCCTGAGGGACTGCGTGGCAGACAAGGGTGGAGGTTCATTCTCTTGGGTGGTACAAGCTGGGTAGAAGAGACTTGGGTACTTGGATTGTTGTGAGAGATGGGAAGCCTGTGAGAGATTGGGTGCTGACTGGTTTGGAAAGCCAAGTAACACTATGAAACCATCCTTGTGGATTCATAGCCCTGGCTCGAGGGTGACGTTGTTGTTGAGATTTGGAACAATAGTGTCTATGGTTGGGTGGAACATCCTTGGTCTGCAGCCAGTTGGTGTCACCTTTTTATAAAGATAAGTACTCTCTGTTATGGTATCATTTGCATGTATATGAATGTGTTTCCATTGTATATTTAATTATTGTTTAATTGAATCTTTAGACTATGCATGCTTGCTGACTACTGCTGTGCATGTCATTAAAGTCTTTCTTTTTATGCATCCTTAAATTTTAAAAGGGTATCAGTAAGAGAAAGAAGTCCAAGGGCAGGCTTGAAGGTAGTGTACCCCAACCTGTGCATGGTTGGGTATGTTACAGTTTGGTATCAGAGATTTTGGTTGAAACACCGGGCCAGTATGGGTCGGGTATGTTGGTCAGAGTATCGGGGACAAAATTGAATTCTGACTGTGGAGTTGAAAATACCAGAAGGAATGGCGTTGCAGAACCTACACAGGAGTTATATTGTCAAAGATCAGTTGTAAGGGGTTCAAAGGATCATGATTTTCCCCCTTTGAATTCGGAAGTGATCACCAATGTAGGATCGGGAGAGATCCGGGATCGTTGTATCGGAGGACAAGCGAACAGGGGTCATCCAATGAAAAGGAAGAAAGGGTTAAGGTCACAATCGTCAGATCCCATTGGAGAGTGAGATCAACGGACAAGAGGCATTGCAGAGAACCAATTTGCATGGTAGATAATCTCCCGAGTCGGTCCCACAATCCAAACCACAGTTTCCCCAAGGGGTTACATGTCAGCATTAGGAGAATTGCGGGGCGAAAAGTGGGTTACTCCAAACCATCAATGCATGCCCCTGCAAATCGAAAGGCAGTGAGTGAGGTACGTGTCAGCAGATCAATAACTCCGGAGGAATCTACTTGAGAGGTTTTCAGTTGATATTTGAAGCTCCCGAAGCATGGAGAGCCGAAGAGCCGAAGTAAATCCCAATCATCTGATCATTCGAAATAGATCTCAAGTGTCGAATCGTCCAAAGTAAATCTCAAGCATCGAATTGTTCGAGGTGAGTTTGGGTCGTCTGATCTAGAAGAGACGTGGCGTAAATCTGTGGATTTAGGGTGAATACCCGAAGTAAGCCTTAACCGTCTGATTCAAGAGGACACACGGTAGAATCCCGTGTACATTGAGGGGTTTGAAGTTTGAAATTTCCGAAACCCGAAGACCCGAAAGGATCTCAGCCATTGATCTGCCGAGAACCACATGTCACCAGATCCAAGGATTCAAATAAAAGCTAGTGGGGCCAGAGAATTTTTGAAATTTGAAATTTCTGAAGTCCGAAGACCCGAAGTAAGCCTCAACCATCAGATTAAGGAGGAAACCCAGTGTAGATCCGTGGAATTCGGGTGAATACCTGAAGTGAATCTTAGTCGTCTGATCCAGGAGGACACATGGCGACAGATTGGCCAGTTCAGGAATTCAAGTTCGAGAGAATTGGAAGTGTTCTTGTATGGAAACTCTCGAAGTCTTGAAGCCTAAAGATTCGAAGTGATGGGGCACGATGACATCACCAGGAGGTGATGTGGACCCCAGAATTTCCCGAAGTGACGTGGCTTGCTGAGGTCACTGGGGCTGACATGGACACATTGGATGTGTGCCATGTGTCAGTAAGTTTTGAGCATTTGGAGTATTGAAAATCCAGTTAGAACGTGACATGTTTTACCCACCTATTTGGGCCATGTGTCCGCTTCCAGTATTTCACCACGTGGAAACAGATCATGCAGTCCTGAGACTAGGCACTCCAGAGTGGAAAGATGTGATAGATTTTGTTGGGTCAAAAACTCCCAAAGGTTTGAAGGCCGGAGTACGTATCGATCATTGATTCCAGAATACACACGTCAAAGGATTATCAACTTTGAGTGGAACCACTCTGGGAGAAAGTGCAGGAGGAAAGTTTTAAAACTTCCAAATCCTAAAGAGTCGAAGCGATTCACATTCGTTTATCTATGGGAGGACACCCGTCGACAGAACATGAACTCTAGGTAAAAGCGTTCAAGGAGGAGGAAATCAAGGAAAGTTGAGACCCCCGAAGCACTAAGTCCCGAACTGGATCTCGATTGTTGATTTTGAAAGAGGACGAGGACTGTTGATTCGGTCCTGGCGAAAAGTTTTGAAGTCCCGAATATCTGAACAAGCACTTTTCAGCTAAGCGTAGGGTCATGGTCGTGGTCATGTGTAGATTGATAGATGAGGAAAGGAGGGATAAGGGTCGAATTGGTGGTGTTTGAGACAGAAAAGTGCTAAGGAAGGATTTAGCCACGGTTTATAGTTGTGGTCACATGGGAAGGTGGTTTGAAGGAAGCACCTACGTAGGATGAAATTCTATGTCAGCCAAGGATAACATGACCCTGTTATTTTCGGAGAATGGGGATATGATCTCCATGAACAAAAAAATAAAGAGACCTGTAGCATGGTTTGGCAATTTTGTTTATCATATGTATAATTCTAACAAATTGGTCGCTTGCATATTTTGCAGAATTAAGGGGTTTAAACACATCAACTCAGGATGTGTATTGAGGAAGTGGAAGGAGGTGAGGGAGACTCCATTCATGATAAGGAGTCTGAAGGCCAAAATACCAGAGTTGGTAATGCAGAGAGAGAGAGTCCAATGGACGCAAGGGAAAAGGAGAGCAGGAAATGTTAATAGAAACGGTAAGAAGCTTGAAGATAGAAGTGCAGAGCTACAAAGAAGACAATGAGATATTGATGAGAGAGAAAAGTCAGATAAATGCTTGATTGTTGCAGTTCTTAAATCAGTTGCAGAGACAAACAAAGAAGGGATCAAACTCAATACAAGAGGAATAAGGAAGGTGCCATGAAAAAAGGAATGATCGTGGAAGAGTTGTTTATTCCAGAAATGTTAGAAAAGCTCATGGAAACCACTCACCTCCTTACTCAGAAAGAAGGTTTTATGCATCAGGAGTTCTCGTAATCAGTCCAGAGGTGTCTCCTGTCAGACACCAAAGAAGGAAAAAAAAGGTAGATAGTTTTCAAGGATAGTTGAGGAAGTTGAATCCACCTTCCTTCGATGGTGAAAGATAAAGGGAAGATGATTCTGAAGCATGGTTGCTTGGACTCCGAAGATATTTTCAGTTGCACAACTATTCGTCCAACCTGGAAGTTAGGATTGTCACCTACCATTTACATGGGAAAGCTACAATGTGGTGGGACCAACTAAAGCAAGTGGAACATGTTAATGAAAGTAGGATCACTTGGAAGTAGTTCAAGAAGTACTTCCAGAAGGAGTACCTCTCAGAGAATTTCTATGACAAGAAAATGCAGG